>WBMW01002989.1:52073-151459 GCA_013396635.1 Penelope pileata | reverse complement strand
AAAAAAAAAAAAAATCGAATCAATATAATCCCACTAACAGAAAGTGGTATACAATAAACCAAATGATATCTCCCATGAATTTAGTGTATGGCAATATCATCATGTCCTGCTATTTATAAGAACTCCATTAAATTGTCTAACAAGCCCATAGATGGCCACCAAACATGATTTATTTATTTATCAGGAAAAGACTTCAGAAAATATCAGCCATTAAACACATCAGACATCAGGTGATGAAGAAACAGTAACATGCAAATTCTGATTAAAGAACTAAGAGAAGGACAATACAGAGACAGGAGCGTAAGACTAACCTAACAAAAACCAGTGGGATTTGATTCAGGAGTGGGAAGAAAACCTGAATGAAGTCAATAAGAAACATTCCCAAACCATACCTTTCTTCTTAGTTTCAGTAGTAGACCTCTTTATGTCAGTCGTTTTCTTTTCCTCCTTCCTCTCTAAAGAAGGAAAGAGAAGTTTGTCTATTTTCATATATATGTATACATTTGTATATATAGAGAGATACGTACCTGGGATGGAAATTCTTGGCTGTCTGTAATAGGTTCTGGATTAGATTAACTGGACATTTATTTAGGAGTTTAGTATCAGCATCTTAGAAATGTGGCTTAATACTCAGAGAGTACATGTGAAGTTAAGGATAGAACTAGAATCAGTATGTACATCAGTTGGTTACTGCAGTAAATACTAATTCAAGAAGTCATGCCCATTAACCTGGTATAACTAAGAGTTTATTGTGGTGGTTCAGTAGCCATGCACCTGTTCTATCCAAGTGCTTCTTTACAATATCTGACTTAACGGCAGCAGAACTGGTAAATGATACTCGGGAATAGATGCATAATGCCATGAAAAGCCTGCATGCATAATATACCTTTATAACTCTTTTAATGAATTGGACCTTTGAAACTGTCATTACAGGATGTCTGTTATTCATGGAGAATTGCAGTTAAATGATCATCTACAAAAGAAAGCGACTCATTCTTTTAAATCATCTGCCTCTATTTTGTCAAATAATTGGGCAGAGGTAGAAATAAGGATAATGTTTTTGCTTTTTTGCAAAAAGCTACAAGAATTTAATTACTTATTCCACGAACATCATTAATTATAAAATTGAGAGTTCAACAGAGGAAATGAGGAAGCTATGATTCTTATTTTTTCTTCCAGGAAATGAATCCCCATTTCGATGGGGAAGAATATAAGAGTACCAGAATAGCTAAACTAAATGCTTTTTTAAAAATTCTTCATTCACACAAAAAAGACAAATTTGTCATCTTCAGGTTGTGCTGCATGGCTTTGGGCTTTGATTAAGTTAATGGAACTATAGTTTTATTTTTGTGATGCTTTACTGTAATGAATGTGGATAAGAAACCAAGTCTTATTAACACACAAAATGGTACAAACAGAGGAGCATGAGCCTTTAACTGAGAGACTTTTCTTTTCTTTTCTTGAAAATAATTTAAGGTGTAGGAATACTTCCTGAAGTCAGCAGATTCAAGAAGCAAACAGGTTATTATCCCTTGCATAAATTAACATGAAGATAAAGAAAAAATAAAGAAAATTACTTTTCACTTCGCTAGCTACCACAATAGACTTTTATACTTCATGAAAAAAAAATCTAAACAGGAAATGAAAAAAATTAATTGAAATATTGCACAATATTCTTCCTATACAAAAACAAAATATGTGCATGCTTGATAGAAGAATTGATATTTTCAGAGAGTACATGAATTCCACACTATGTTCATGATGGTTTCATAAAGATATTTTACCTGTTGTGGAATTTGTTTACCAATATCCAGGTTCTCCTCAAACCATACTTTTCCTGACTTTATGACAGTAATGTTTCAAGTAAAACATCACCTTACTGTATTTCATTTCTTTCTTGCTTTAAAAATATTTTTTCAAGGCATTTCTCATGTCATTGTTGTAACAAAATGAAGCAGAAGATCATTACATGTTTTATTCAGAATGGTTCTCCCAGTGTTTTGTGTTTAAGTCTCCCTACTGAATCTGTGAGCATACTGGACTTCAGGCTTAAGATTCCTTTGTGCCATGAGCATATTGAGTGATACTAAGGTTTCTTAAGCACATACAGAGCGTCGAAAGATTCTTTTGTTTGATATATTTTAGTATTTTAATATGCTTTTATTGTCTAGCTGTAGGGTTCCTAGGATTTTTTCTCTCTTGCTCTGAGATGCTGTTCCAGAAACTCTTGCTAGAGACCACGGACATTTCCTTGAAATGGAAGACTCTTCAGCCTTAGATTACACACAAACAGTTTCAGAGCTCCACTTTCCTGTGCTACCTACAATTTTTGGTGCTTCATTTCTACATGTAATCAACTCTTATAGTTTCTAAAATATGGTTTAATTGTTTACTTTGCCTGATTCAGCTGAAAATGCTTAAGATATCATGTCATCAGAAAAAACTTTCTTCGTCTTCTTTCCACTGAACTTTACTACTAGTAACTAGAAAGTGAAATGTTACTGGTATTTCTGTCATTTCTTTTCAATTTTTTCTGACTTCTTCAGATCTGGTGGAACAGTCAACTACTCCATTCTTCCAATTAAATTACTTTTGCTGCAGTATAATTCTGGTGCCAGGTGATACACATGAAGCACTGCACAAGCCCCAAGTCCTCACAACCAAAAATCTCTTTTTAACCAAAGACCGCTTCCGACTTTGGTCGTGCAGCATGTCAGAAGCTTCTGAGGTCCAGCTACAAAATCTGCTGAGTGTCACAGCAAGGTTCAGAGCCATTATATGTCTTTCTTAAGCCATGGAGCTTTGAGAAGTGGAGCTTTGAGAAGTGGGTCTATGGGAGGTAGCAGGAATTTTTACTGCAATTAACTTAAAGAACTTAAAGAACAAGGAGAATACATCTCTGGCTGCAGAGATTTTATTGCTATGCTCTTTCACCAGTAAATTCCATTGACAAAATTTTCTAATATCAGGCTCTCGAGTAACAATATTCAGAGTGCCCAGTGAACCTAATGGCATCTGTATTTGTTGTGAATTTTCTAGAGGATGATTACAGAGAGGTATAAAAGGATGGTGATCCCAGTTTACCATTAGCGCTGCCTGACGCCATGGATGTAATCTTGGTCCTGGCTCAGGAAAAGCAGTCACAGGGCTTCCATCCAAATCTCAATTGCATTTAGTTCCATTGACGTCACTTACTACTGACAAAAGGTTATGTGAATGAGATGATAAACTTGGTGTGTATTATGAAAAGAGTTATTTACGACTTAAGGAAGCAATTCCATTTCTTGAATAAATTTATTTCTCCTCAGTCCAAGTAATTCACATTTAGATTATGGCATATTAAGTATACATTTAGCGTCAGTAAAAATCATCATTTCTGAAACAGTAAATGTAGTGGGATTCTTCTAGATATATACACATCTATACTAAGTGGCAGAGCAAATAAATAAATAGGAGATTAGACAGGTCTTTTGCACTATAAGCTATGAACTCCCTTTGTTAATTGAAAGTACTTATTTTTTAATCTAGAAGTAGCAGGACTACACATCTCTGTGGATCAGTTATATAAGGAGTGATCATAATATGCCTAAACAGCGGGTTACACAAGGAAAGATAAAATGTTTCTGATGATTTAGAGTTGACTACAAGATGGAATTCAAGTCTCATTGACTGTTGAAAAATCTACTGTAATTATTACTGCTAATTTTAGCTGATAATATAAATAATTTTTATTTTTTCCTCAGTAGGAACACTAGTCCTGATTGGTGCCTTTATGTACAGGTGTAGTAGAGATGCAAACACAAAGACCTCACCTTCAAAAGCCTGTAATACTTTAACAAGAATGAAAGAGAGATACTAGCTGATGGCAAAGTAGAAGGCAATAAGGATCAATCAGCAATTCAAGCAATGGACTTCACATTTAGTCCATTTATTTCATAGACTCTATGTAAAATTGAACTTTTGTTTAGAACCAGGAGGAAATAATGCATGTAAGTTTCAACAGAAACTGTGATATGTCTTGGGAATTTTTTTATTGGGAAAAGAAAAATTTTGAAGTCCACATAGTTTTCCCGAGGTAGAAGAAAAGTGAACAGTACTAAAGCAAAGAAGTATCTGAGATGGAATTATTAGTTCGCAGTAAATGATGAGGGATTGATGACATTGGTTGAAATCCAAGTGAGATTCAAAAGAGACCAAGAAAAATGTGCTTCAGTCTGAATTACCTTTAACATCTCTGACAATGTCTTTGTGTTATTCTGAAGGGATGTCAGCTAATGTTTGGCCAACAGTGGGAGGGGAGATAAAAGAAACATGCTAACAATGCACCACTTCAAAACAGGCCTGGTAAAACCAGCATGCTATTGTGGCAGAACTGAGGGAGATCTAAATTTAGGGATGCATGTGATTTATGAGGCATAGTGTCACAGGAATGCTTTACGGGAACTGGAAGAGGAAGGCGCTCTGAGAGTTTCCTCTCTATTGTTCCAGATGCTCCATGTGCTTAGGGGGACACTGACTCTGGAAGGATTTACCAGCGCATCCCATCCCCTCTGAGAGGTGGAGGTAAGGAGGGCAGCAAAGTGCAGCCGCAGATACCTTCTTGTGGAGAGGCATGGGTATAACAAAAACTAACTAGCTGGGCTGAATGCCATAAGTTTGGAGATGTTTTCATTTAGATAAGCCTTCTAAAGTTCAGATACTTATACAAGGCTTATCTGCATTTATCTAAAACCCTGTTGTCAGGAAGTCTTTGGAGAAAAGCTCTAGTGAGAGACTTTTGATATTGCCTGGCTTTGCAATATAGTACAACAGCTTTTCTTGCCTACTGATTCTCATCCTGATAGAAATAAGAAACAGCAGAGGTATGTGTGTACTCACAAACATACAAAACAGAACAAAGCAAGAGTTTCTCAGAGAAACTATAATTCAGACTGGACACAATAGATAAAACTCCATTCCTTTTTTCTACAAGCACCTCTACA
Source organism: Penelope pileata (assembly GCA_013396635.1). Lineage (NCBI taxonomy): Eukaryota > Metazoa > Chordata > Aves > Galliformes > Cracidae > Penelope > Penelope pileata. The sequence continues at coordinate 146,477 of WBMW01002989.1, read as the reverse complement.
CACCTTAAGCTGTCACAGTCATATTCTTAAACGGCCATTAAAAAAAAAGCAATATTTTTATTTTCATATTAGTTCTGAAGATAATACTACTGTTCTTCCTTTGTTTTAACTGGTGACTGACAACCTTTCTCCGCTGAACTCAAAGTTTTGCTGTTCATTTCAGCAGGATCCAAATCTTCTTCTAAATATTAAAATGATTCATATCCTTTTGCTTTTGATAACATTTCTTTCCTCTCTGCCTTTTCCTTAAGGTGGAGAATGCCAGTGTCTAGTCAGAGACTTTTGGTATTAGTGTCACATGTATTCACGCAAGAAGGCCCTTTTATGGTCAGAAACTCCTAGATGAACAAGGTAAGGAAATATTTCTGCTTGGTTTAGGATGTCATAGAAATTCCAAATTTTTCAATTAATCCTAAATTTCAAGTCAAAATTGACCTCTGCTGTCTCTGAAAAATTCCTTACTTGGGTAAGAGTGTCCTTCTTGATCCAATTATTTTCTCTGTGAGAAATAATTTTGTCTTGTCTTGGCCGAACTAGTGAAAAGTAAAAAATCAAAGAAACCTAAGTTGTATTAACCTAGAGTTCTTAGAATTGATTCTCCTCACACAAAAACACACACACTCACACATTCTCCCTAAATTACAGGCGAGTGCTTAGGACAAAATAATGTATATTTCCTGCAAACTTCTCTTTTAAACTGCATTTCAGTAGACTAATGCAATATGATCTGTTCACTTACTGAGCAAGTGAATGAGGCACACAGCTATAGTACACCCTGATATCCTGGGCAATCTCTATAGCCTGATTTTGCTTTTTGAAACCACTTCACAGTTTTCAAATCCCAAACTGAAACAGTGTTTGGCAGCATTGAAGATTCCTTCATGGAGATATTTTCAAGTTCTCCAGAAAGTATCTAATAGCAATATTATGCTTGAGATTGCTAGCGCTTTCACGTGACCCACATTTCATCCTGGAGTGATTACAGGCTCCTTTTTCACAGCTCTGTTGAATTAAGCACCAAAACTGTTTGTTAATAACATGGGGCCATATGTTGCCCACACTAAACAACACAGTGGGGAGCAAAGGAGTACAAATATCAGTGTAATGAAGCCAGGAAATGCATACCAAGGGAAAAAGATGGCATGCCAACCTTCACGGCAAGACCAGCATTGCACAGCAGTCAATGACGAATATGGTGCAAATAAGGTTGCGATGAAGAATTAAATTCCCAGGGAAACATTAACACATTATAGTACCACCTTCCTTGGCAAGAGTCATACCAAGAAAGCTAAAGCAGCATGGTTAACATTCTCTGTTCTTGTGGCTGATGCTTTTATTAAGCAACATGAATCAAGAGCATCACCAACTGTGTTACCTAAGTCGAAGTTTTGGTGATGGTTTTTGTGTGGCATGCTTTTGAGCAAGAATGTCTGAGGCTTAGGAAGAAAGGATGACCAGACAATGTACAACCTGCAAGGGTTTGCCCCATCTTTCCAAAGCAACATGGAATTTCTGCATTTGAAAGCACAGAGAATCTTAATCCGGGTAAGTATTCTCCATTTGCAGGTGCATATGCAAAAGGCTATTGCTTACCTGTAACATTTTAAAAAATCAACTCTTTTAGATAATCTTCAGAATTATTTGGTTTTGTTTTGATGGGTATGTTTTTGTAAATATTTATTTTTAAATGCAAAATTAAATACTGTAAAATTGATATATAATATTAAAAATGTAAATACTGTAATATATCCAATCAAAATGGATGTACTTTTATACTTTAATTAATTTTTCAGTGTTCTAGTAAGCATTTTTTGGGTGATTGTTTAACAATTTTTTTCTTATGCTAGAATAAAAGCAGTACAGAAGACCCTCATCATTAAATAGTGTCAAGGGATTTCTGAAACAATAAAGGTTTAAGCTTTTTTCGTCATAGCTAAATCAGCTAGATTTTACTGCTTAAATGTCTCATCTAAGTCATTAAATAAATCACTTTAAAGCCTTGTTTATCTGATTTCATAGCTTTTACTGTCTTCAGTATACACTCATGGAAATGTAAGGCCCCCATTTCTCAAAAAAACACTACCCAAATCTTTTATTTTATGCTATGTATACAGCACCCTGTTAAAGACATCTGACCTGTTTTTTCCAAGATATTTTAAAAGCAAGCCCATTGCCTTATGATATTTCTGACAGAAACATTTTTCTTATTTGCCTTTATACACCCTTGGATTAAAAAATTATCAGATGATGGATTTTTATCCATAAATAATATTCATATTATTAAGAATGTTCTAGATTGGGATAAAAATTCAAAATTCTGCATTTTTGAAAGCTTTTTAGTGTGATCATTTTTAGAATTTTTTTTAAAGGATAATTTATTTAATAACAATAAAAAATATATTATAGAATTATCTGTGTACAGAAGAGAAGGTCATTGATAGGCAGTACAGAGGCAGACTGATTTGTACAAGATTTATATATTTTTGTACATCAATAAAGCTTTGTCAAAATGTGAATGGGCTTTAGTAATTTTGATATTCTTGGTCATATCTTCTAATGTTAAATTCATAAGCTAAGATATAGACTGGAATTTCTTCCTAAGACAGCCAGGTAGTATACATTCTATGCAGATTTATATTTCAAAATGAATTCAGCCTCTGCGGGAGTTGTGGGGGAAGTTAAAAAAATGTTTTTCGCATTAATTCAATTTACTGCATTCTTCAAAATCTCTGATTGGAGGAGTCAAAGAACGATCTAGAGAAAATCATTTTTTTGGTCACAATTCCTCCATAGTCACTGCAGAGATATAATGTTTTTCTTTTCTTTTTTTTTTTTACCTCAATATCACAAATAATAGCAAGATGGCAAAGAACAGGCAGTCAAAGGAGGGAGATATTTCAGAGCCCATTATGATCCATTAGCAGATCAGAACAATTATGTTGATCACTCTTCTGTGATAAATGCTCTCCCACTCAAAAATACAAGCTTTTTAGGACAATATAACCTGGAAAATCATACTCAGATACAATGCTGTTCAAAGCATTTTTGTGACACAATGCTCTTCAAAGTACTTCTCTGGTACAAAGCATGCTGTCTGAGATCATAGGCAATGTGCATTAAGATGCCTTCCACTGAGAGAAGGATTTAGATACATCCTTCTCACAAAGGTACTCTGATGTTCTGGAAAAGCAAAGATACACTATTCTGTAGCAATTAATAAGAAGCTTTACTAAAAACTGACTAAGCTTCCAAGTTTAGTTTTGACATTTCTTGCCTAATTGCTGCATCTTCCTTAGAGATTGCCTGGCCATGTCAGAGAACACAGCTGAGGAGGACTATCAGAAAGGGGAAATGGAGGAAGCTCAAAAGTGTGTGAGCTGAGCAAAGAAGTCAAAACGTGAGAAAGCAAATTCACGGAGAACAAACGTTCATTGCAAAGCAGACCTAGCATCTCAGTGGATAACAAAACACAAGGGAGACAGTTAAAAGAGGTGGAGAAGTCATATAAAAACATATTAAAAATGGAAGTTCAGAGAGACATGGAATACAGATTTGTTCAAATTACAGCCAGCACTAGTGTCCTCTTTAGATAACAGTCACAGCCGAATTGAGAGTGCAGCTTCCAGAAGAAGGTAAGATAAAGGACTTAAAATGATTTCATGGTTGGTTAGAAAAGGTTTTGAGGCTTGGATCTCAATTATGAATCAATGTCTTCATCTTCACAGATTTTCTTTCCCTCTTTCTCTTGTTTATTGTTACTGGATTTTTTTTATTTTTATTTTTTTTTGGGTTTGCCTTTGCTTTCTGTTTGTAACCTAAAGCTTCAAACCCTTAATTGAACTTTGAGCATAAGATATCAAGATAGCGATGCTTTTTGAAAAGAACCTAACCACTATGAAATAGGACAGCAATGATCTAGTCTTTTCCCTTCTGATTGAATGAGTACAAAGCATTTATCTTTCCTAACCGGAGATAACTGAAAAGTTCAAATTACGTGTATGCTCTTCAATGCACTATATTTCATATTACAAGAATACAGTATACAAAATAGGATTTTCTTCATATTCACCCCTTCTTCAAAAGATTTGCTATGGAGGTGAAGGAAGAGAGGACAATGACAAGCAGAGAATGACTGAGATTTAAAACGTGACAACAATATGCTGATTTTCTAAGGCCTCATGAATTCAGCAGAGCATTATTTCTATGGGGCATTGGATACTATCCAGGAAAAGCTTTCTATTTTAAAGTATCACAACACCTAAAAATATTAGAGGCATCTTGTACATACTGCCACTCTTTTCACATTATCAGCTATTAAGAACAGAGCAAGATTAACTACGAAGTCAGTGGCAAAACAGGGCAATAAATGAAAACACCTCCATCTAGAAAAAACGAGTCAAATCTTTTTGGCTTCTACCAGCTGCATGGTTTTGTATCTGATCTCTGAATGCCATTGAGTTGCAAGCAAAAGATCTAAATAGATAGGTTTCATGAATTTTCTCTCTAACAAACATTCTGCTACTTCTGACATTTCTACCTTTTTTTCAGGGACTGTCAAAGGCCAGGCCAGTCCTTCCATAATGCACATTTCTCAATTAATGTATCTTGTACTGAAAATTTATTATGCTTTTTATTTACAATAAAAACAATATTGTTTTCTTTTCAGTAATATTTAGGAATACTACTCATAAAGGTATGTGAGCATTAAGAAGTCACAGATAGATGTCTCTTTAACTGTTCCAGGAATTTAAATTTCCCTGACTGCTCTTTTGTGTCCCTTATGACATTGTGCCAAATATTCTCATAAATTACTTAATTGTTTTCCCAAGGTCTGAAATAAATCTTCAAAATTTAATGTTCCTAAAGCCTTTATATATGAAAATATATATATTTTTGCTTCTCATATATAAAAAACAAACTACTACAATATAAAGGCTTTTAACAGCAGCATTTTACAAGTAATTCTTCTCTTTTCCTTTACTCTGAAACTCTTGCATGATTATTGTACCCTAGTGATAGGCCTTGATCCTTAAAGTGAATTTAGCTGTATGATTCTGAGCAGACAATCTGCCCCACAGTTTCTTTGCCAAATGGGTGTCTAATTTACCTTCAAAATTACCTCGATTGCATGCATAAATGAGCTAATGGAACACACAAATATGTAACTGGTCATAAATCTCATTTCCATGTGCAATTGCATAATTGCGTGCACCTCATGATTTTGAAAATCAAGAACTTCATGTTAATTTGATGCAGTTCATGTTGTGTAACAGTTATATTTAAAGATTAAGGTCATCACTCAACAAATGCAGCCGTCTTTTTCTATTATGCTTTTTTCCCCATTATGGCTAATCAATGGATAACAGTGTTTAACATTGCAAGGACTTCTTTTTGCTGATAAGCAGGGTTTGAACATTTGCCTCTAATAGGCAGAACTGCAAATCTATTTATATAGTACATTGTGTCAGAGTAACAGAGTAACCACCGATTTATACTCCTTCAGTGTATCTATCAACTTTTTTTTTTTTTTTGAGGTAATAGGGAAAGAAGATAGCAAGTCACTTAACTGCTTTTATCCAAACATTCTGATTCACAGTAATCACATTAGAGAAATACTAAATTAATTTAACTCTTTGTTACAATCACAGGTTCTGCCAAAAGCCCTCTCTCATTTTTTGTTTCCATGTGCAGGCAAATCTTGTAGCTTTTGTGAGTTACGCTGCTGCCATCCCATCTGTTTTTCTTTTAGACTGCAACTGCTTTCTAGATAATACAGAACTAAGACCTAAGAGCAAATGCCATGTTGAGACTGAATGACATCATTATATGAAATCCGCTAAATAATCACATAAGAAGACTCATATATTTTGTATTATTAAATAATTCGGTATAGAGGTCAAGCATGCATGTTGCAGTTTTAAGTCATCATAGTCCATTTTAAGTTTAAAGCTTATTTCAACCATTTAATTGGTATGATTAGACTGTAAACAACATAATTCAATTGCAGGGTGTGTTTTAATCTTCTGAAGGGAAGATTTGACTTATCCATATTATTTTTCAGTGGCTTTAACAATGGGGATAAATGTACATCCAGAAATATTATCTTCATTATTATAGACAATATACAGAAGAAATGTCTGAGTAACAATAGCTGAAGCAGTAATCTAAGGTAAATTAAGAGGATAATGTTAATTATGATTTGCAGTTAGCTGGCAACTTATAGCTGGACACTATCCAAAGCATTTTGGAGACTGGGCTTCAGTCTTGCAATGTATTTTGTGCAGGAAATCCCCTCAGCTGTCTACGGGACTATTGAAAGTAATATTTAGGCCTTGTAATGCAAATTTGGTTGTACTATTCATATCCTAGCAATCAGTTGTTTAGTATAGGCTATATTTCCAAAAAAATGCAATAGAACAGAGCATTAAGTTAGTGAATAAAAGCCAATAAAGGAGGAAAGAGACAAACTTGCCTTCAATATCTGCAGTTTTCTTTCTTGGACTGTGTTCTAGAAGAAGACGAGGTGATACCATTTCCTTAGGTCCTGCACATGAGTATACATATTAAGAGACATGCATTCACTAAGAGTCTGAGGAGTTTGACTAGGAGGATGAGCTCCCTTCAGAATTGTTTGTAATAAATATATAATAATGTGTAATGAATGTGTATAAAAATGTTTATAATATTACATTTTTGATAATAGCTATTATCTTCCTGACACCAGAGGGAAAAAAAGTATTTCTCAAAAAATACACCGATATAATTTTAGGAGACACATTTTAAATCTATAAAGACCAAGTGATTCAAGCATGTGCTGAAATACTTACAGATCTGTTTTTCTTCATTAGATTAAAAACCTCAGAATAATAATAATATAATAATAAGATTACATATTCATGATGCCTATTCTACAGGAAAAGAGTATTTTCTTCTGTCAAGTAAATGATTTTCAGCTGTTCCCTCTTGTCCACTTATTATGAATTTCTTGAAACACTGGTAACAAACATTACATTTCTCATCCTCAAGGATTATTCTTAATTAGCCAATACCAAACAGGTCATGCACTGTAAACAATGACTATCTTCTGATTCCAACTGCCAAGTGAAATACCTCAGCTCTCCTGGAGTAATGAACTGTACTCTCACAGAATTGAGCTGGGACTTTCTGTACTAACCACATGCACAGATTCCATGCTGAAGTGAAATATTTTTCAGTTCATTTCTTCAAATATTCACCAACAGACTTATTGCAATCTTACGTTACCTATCTCTTTTCTGGTTTATAATATCTGTTTGCAGTCCCCTTATTTCCTCCTATTTTTTTTTTCCTCTGGCATATATTTTTATTAGCTACCATGTTGTTGTCAGTTGGAAAGCACAATTTGTTTGGTGTCCCATGAAATAAATTTATTAGTGAAACACAATACAAATACAGTCATATGCACCAGCACACATTCACTGCACCAGATCCCACATGCAATCGGGCTGTTAGGTTTCACCTCCAGCTCCACAACAAAAGCTCAAAGGCATGCCTCATGCTTAGTGAAGGACTCAAATGAGAAATAAAGATTGTAACAGGCCTTGGAAATTTACCCTTCTCATTTACAAAGGTATGCATACACATGCGGAATGCATGAGAAAAACATCATCTTGAAGACAGCAGTAGAATTTGAGCACCATGGTCTAAATGTTATTGCATCTCATCAGCATACGTATGATTGCAGGCAAATAATTTGCAAGTGTGTAGTTTAGTTCACCTGATAATTTGTATAAAACATCACACATGGAGCTGCTCAAATTTGACTTACATGCCTGAGCCACCGACAGAATGTTGACACCCTGACAAAATTAATTCACTCAAGGCACTATGTGACAAATGGTAAAAATCTCAGGTTTTACACATATTTCCTGTCTTGGCAGTGATCACAACTTGATATTTACCAATCTCATCATGGAATGTCACTAGCCTCATGTGAGTGAAATGAACAGTAGGTAAACTTCAGGAATCCAGATGTCTAGACACAATTTTCCACTTCATGTTTCCAAAAAGCATCTTAAAATTGCTAACTGAGCTAACAAGATGCTGAATACCATTTGTTTCCAATGAGAATAGAAAAATTATATCCCTAACCTCTGTCAGCATACAGATCCTTCATTAACAGAATTCCTATTTCACAAAGAAGACAAAAACAACGTAAATTTTAATGAAGAATGAGTAAATAATCTTATTCTTTCTGCTAGTTTTGATTAGAGTACTGAATTGTTGTTTGATTTTTGTTTTTATATTTGTATTTTATTTTATTCATTTTTAGTTTGTTTATATCTAAAGTAGATTACCTATCCCAGGATGGAAGGAGTGATGAATTTTACAATTTGGATCAATTGCTTTGTGTTAAAAATGATAAAGGGCAGTGGCTCAGAATGTTGAGCAGATCAGTAATGAAGAAGGGTAGCCAATTGGATTGCAGTGTGGTAGCTACTGTGTGGGGCACTGATCTAACACCTTTAGGTCAAAGTACAGGATGGTCCCATTGTTTTCCTGTTCTTTGCAGTAGTAGCAGTTTTCTAATGATTGCACCACTGCTAGTTAGTATAATGCCAGCATGATACCACTTACTGCTAATGACTTGTCAAGTTCTATTTTACAGTTTTACTAGTTTTAAGGAAATCATTTATTTCATGCAAATTGACCACATGATCTAATATGAGAGTGTTTTAAGCACCAAAAGCTTAAGCTTCACAGATCAAAAAATTTCCCTTAGGCCAGAGTGTTTGTTCTGAGCAGGTTCTTTAATGTTTCTATGTGTTATTAAATGTATCTCTATTCACTTTGATGGGAATGCAAAGGACAGTAGCTGGATAAATATTTTATCCATTCTTTTGATGAAATATGTTAAAGAAGATATCCTAAGTCAAATTTCTTTTCTCTTCCTATTTCTTTCCTCTGTAAGTTATAAAGCACATGTGGCTTTCTGCAATATAGAGAATTCATAAATAGAAATAAGAAATTCGCCTCACTAGATCAGACCATTAGGATTAATTGTGTCTACTGTCTTGACTCCAGCAGTGGCCAGTAGAACACATATCCATGATGTAAATGAGAGGATATTTTTAAAGATCTCTATGGACAATCAGTCTAGTTCATGAATCATGAGAAGTCATTGACCAGATTACTACTGTTATTATGGGACATACAGTTACCTCATTTCTTTAGAAATGCAGCCACACTGCATCTCTGGAATTTAATGTCTGCATATTTATTTGCTTCTCATTTCACATGCAGTCTTTATTTTTCCCCTATGTGATAAGCTAAAAAGGATGATTTGACAATTATTTATTAGAGCTTGATTCCCCAAAAGATCTGCAATTGCAAACACAAAAGTGTGTATAAATTTCTATGCCTAATCAGTCCATGCAGTTGTGCTACAGATACCTCCTTCATATATGATATCGTAAATAGCTATCTGACAACATATTACATGTGATGGAAACTGACAAAGAATGAAATATTTTGTCTTTAAGCTCATGGGAATGTGCTCACCAAGAGAAAAAGTGTATGTTAAGACATGAGTAATTTCCTCTACTGCCTGAAAGGAAAAAAAAAAGCAAGCTACAAAGATGATTGGGAGCTGTAAGACACTAGTTATTAAAATGAATACTTCATTGAAACTAAGCTACAGTCCTCAAGCTCTGTGAAACTTCTCTCATCGATATTTATTAAATCATTTGAGATGTGATGAAGAAATTCCTTCTGACCTGGTTTATGAATATTTTAGATTTTATGTTGCACGATAAGGAATACAAGACAAACTTTAATTACCTTATTTTTCTCATTCTAGCAAGCATCTTTCTACATGTGTCAAAAACATCATGTCTAAGTATTGAAGACAAATTGATTTCTTATAATAACATCAAAGCATGTGAATTTTCTATCTTCTCTGATCTGTCCAGATCAATTTCTCTGCAGTGACCTTAAATGATATAGATAAAGTCTCTAAATTTAACTTTTGAAATGAAAAGATAATGGAATTAAAGGAGATACTTCTAAGATTATTATTATTCTAAAACAACCAGAAGGACTGTAGATGGTAGAATATTGCAATTGGATATGAGGAAAAATGACGCCTCTGTGGAAAGCAATATGAAGAAACACCTTTCCTATGACTGTGAACTTTCTCATAACATAGAATTACAGAATGCCTTAGTTTGGAAGGGACCTTAAAGATCATTTAGTTTCAATCCCCTTCCAAGGGTAGGGTTGCCACCCACTAGATCAGGCTGCCCAGGGCCGCACCCAGCCCAGCCTTGAATGCCTTCAGGTGTGGGGCATCCACAACTTCTCCGGGCAACATGTTCCTGTGCCTTGCCAGCCTCTTAAGTGAAAATTTTCCCCCTAACATCTAATCTAAATCTCCCCTCTTTTAGTTTAAAACCATTCCTTCTTACCCTATCACTACCAGACTGTGTAAAAAGTTAGTCTCTCTCCTGTTTATAAGCTCCTTTAAATTATTTGAAGGCCACAATAATATCTCCCCTGAATCTTCTCTTCTCCAGGCTGAACAACACCAGCTGTTTCTTTGTAGGAGAGGTACTCCAGCCATCTGATCATCTTCGTGGCCCTCCTCTGTACCCACTTGACCAGCTCCACTCACATCTTCCTCATATCCAAGTTTTGGTTACCTGAACAGCAGGAATCCTGCAGGCCAACAGCATCAATGCTTTGGCACAGTGTCTCTCAAATAGGGCAGAAAAGTATCTTCAAATAAATCTTGACTTGCCCAGATGCGATATTTTTCCTTAATGATAGTAGAAATAATTGAAATCAGGCAAGTGATCTCTTTGCAGAGTCATTTGTTATGAAACGTAGATTTAGATCAAATATTTCATGAACCTTAGAGCAAGACATGGACCAGAATGAGGTAAGACTGCCAAGTATGCTTTTAGGGGATTGAAATCTTAATGGAATCCCACTGTTCTGTCTAGGCTTCCAGTTTTGACATGTAAGTTGCTTGAAGTTAAAGATGAACCTCTCTTGTTATTAGTCATTACTCTTCAGACATCAGGCTTTCACTGCTCTGAGGAAGGGTTTCACCGCTTAGTATATGTGCATGAAAAACTATGAGCAAGTCGTTTTCTGTTGTGATAGAATAGCTGAGGATCAAGAGGTGAGACTGCAACTGTTCTGAATAACATCAGTACTGGCTTTGGAGAAGGAAGGAACTGAAATGCAAGTGCCCTAGAAAGGCAATCTTTCTGAAAAATGAATACTTCTGATAACATGATGGTTTTCTCTAGACTAGTAAATTAAATGACACCTGGGAATGTTACACAGTCTGCAACATTTTTTGAATTGTCTCTGACAATTTTGACCTGTATTGAGTAGCACTGTCTCAAGCAATTCGTTGGCTCAGTTCAGGAGCTAGCAAGGGACAGGCTCCATTCCCGGTTAATGGCTGAGGTGAAGCCAGCCACTTTGACCTAGAGGAAGTGTTATGAATGTGAATGACTATGGCAGAAGGCATAAAATCCAGACAATAATGGTGATTGAGCTTAATTTAGTTATTTATATGTAGCCCACAAGCATTAAAAATGATAACAAAATATTGTCAAATAGGAAAAATAGTTTAAATAGAATCTTAATGACCCATATGGAACTCAATTTTTAACAGCAACAGATGGAATTAATGTATAATAAAAGACGCTTTTAGAGAAGTCTATCCTGGTAGACAAGTATTTCAATTTTTCGATTACACTCAGGATATGGGCCTTTATAAATGGATAATTGCTCAATATATGGTGAAATTCATTTTGCATGAGGCTGATATCACCTAAGGAAAAACATTGTTACAGTATATCCAGCAATTACTAATGGCATTAAATTTTCATATTCTGTTATACTGGCTATTTGCCAGTTACTATTATGATGCATAAGAAAATGCTAAAACTATCTATATGCTCCACTTGAGTTTAAAGTACATTTTAAATAGCACAGATAGTATTGGAACTCTATATAGTGCCTAAGTTATGCATTAAGCATGTTATTGAGAGATACTCCTCCCTCAAGAAGCAGATAATAAATCCAAGCTTATTATAAATTACCTAACGGCCTTGGAAGGTCAACCACCTATTAAGCTAAAAGCAAGGACCGATAGGTTAACGGTAAAGGTGCAGGAAGGACAGTTGCAAACTGATAGTCTAAATGCTTTTTAGAATATGGTAAGGTGAAGGATTAAATTTCCTTTCTCAAGGAATCAAGTAAAAAGCAGCAGCAACTTGAGAGTCTTCTATTTTTAATATGTAGAGATTTGAGTTCATCCTTTATTTTCGATGATTCATTCCTATAAGTAATCATATATTTATATCTATACAATATATATTAGATATCTGTGAGTGCATGAGCATATTTGTACATATGCATGCACCTATGCATGCAAATGCATGTAGATTTTTTAAATGATGTTTCTGAAGAGAAAACATTTTTCCAGCCCAATCTGATTTGATAACTAAACAGGCATGAGTTTCCATTGGCTCAGATTCCCAGAGCTTGTGCGAACGTCACTTAGTACACTTTCACGCAGCTACTAAATCTGTTTAAAGTCACAGGTGGGAATTTGCTTGATGTTTTGTTTTGTTTTGTTTTCCTGTGAGTTTGCATCTCACACAGTAGAAGTATAAAGGCGATGCAGGCAAGAAAGACAAGGGTAGAGCTATGGGAGTGATATTTTCTGTGTCAACCTACAGCCAGCCTTTTTGGTTTCAACCAGACATTTATGCAATATATCTTAGCTGCACCATGGAGATGTGCAGTTAAATCTACTTACAACAATATATCTGTTCAAAATTCTTTTCCAGAGATTTTTACACATTGAGGCTCCAAAATCCCTCGTTAGCTTAATCTGTACCTTGTGAAAGCTGTTCAAATTTTCATGTTCAGAAGATTGAAGCTTTTAAGGAATAAAGTTGTAAGTTTTTTCACTACACATTACGTAAGAAGTCACACAGCCCTACGTGACATTAAAAGGAGAAAACTGAATAGAAATATCAATTCCCACTAGCAACCCGCTTCATTATGTCACCAGCAATTGCTCCATACTTCAGGTGTACATTGTGTAGCAAATTTTGCTCAGCGTGGCCAAGGGTTAATGAGTGGGAAGTTTATTAATATCATCTCATGTGAGTTTGCTTCTGTGCTATGTCATCATCACATGATACTCACCTCCTTCTCCTGTCTCTGCCTACTTATCACTTGCATTTAGCAGGTAAAGATAATCGTACATATTATGTTTAGAAATATTTAAAGCCAGATCTCAAAGAACTGAGTCCATGGGTAGTGAAAAATATGGGTTATTGTATGAAAATAATAGGCTGCTATTGTCACATACTGGAGCGCAAAAAACTGTAAAAGCAGATTATAGAATGAAAAGACATATTCAGCTTTTGCCTCTCTCCCTAAACAAACTTTAATACATTAGTATCACATAAAGTGATCCCTAGTATAATTAACATGAATGTCTGGAATTGGTACAGATGAATACTTTTCACAATACGAATTATCCACAGGAAAATAATTAAAACAGAGAAAAGAAAACAGTGCAATTAAATACTTTCTGCTAACAATTAAACAGAATGGAAGGGACTGATAAGCTGTTATGGTGAAAAGCGATAGAATGACTATGTCATGGGATCGCTGCTCAGCAATTTGTGAGTTATTTGCATTTGGTTTATCTGTACGTACTATCATTCCAACTGTCATTAGTCCAACTACATTTAATTCTAAAGTTGGGAAAGCTGTCTGGACAGTACTTCAGCTAAAACTTTATAATGTCTTCAAGAAAGAGTGCGTATGCTGAAATGCTAAAGGGTGACAGCCTGGCATTAAATATAATCAAATTATAGATACCATAATCTCTCGCTGTAATTAGAGGTATCTGCTGATAATTAATATATTTAGTATAGGAATCACTGGAAGTACAACTGAATCCAAATAGCTGTGATCACAAGCCAAGAAGTTTTTCACCAAACGGAATCTTTTTCCAGAATGAGAAGAAGAAGAAGTTAATGATTATTACCTGATTATCATCTAAGAGAGTGAATCTATAACCATTTTTAATACTAACCAAGTTAGTATTTCAATAATGCAATTTGAAGTTAGAGGGAAATGAGCTGAGAGATTCTATTAGATAAAATATCAGGAGTAAGACCCATTTTTGCTGAGGTGTTGACTACTAGATCCTGTTTCTCACTCCCACTGAAATCAATGAAAGCTAAGTGTTAGGTAGGCATTAAGTATCTAGTACCTTTCAAGGTTAGTCCCAGTGTTGTTAGTAAGCTTAATGAACTCTTTCTTCTAAAAGTGCCTTCGCTGTGGTATTTTGGGCAATCGCAAGATGTCGTATCGATAATACAAAACTTTTGAAATTTGAGGCTAAAAGTGACATCCTTTGAAACATAGGATGGTGTTAGGTTCAATGTAACACTTGCCATTAAACATGACTTTTACAGCACAACGGTATACATGAACTTTTCAGGCTGAAGCAATTTCAAGCAAAGCTTCTGCTTTTGTGTAAATGATAGAAGTTGAGATACACTGGAACAGACAAACTCTAATACTAGAGATAATCATCACTCTATCCAAATCCATTTTGCTAATTTCTGATTCTTCTTCTCCCTTTCCTTTTCCCAGGAAAGATTTTCTTTCCTGTCAGAGGTTGTTTTTAGGATAAACAGTCCTAGGATTTACTTTTATAAGCTCCAACCCATCTGTTGCAGGCCTTCTTTATGATTTTTGGGAAACTGACTAGACTTACCAAGCCTACCTATGAACTCATATAATGGAAATTTTTTGAAATAAAGGAATGTTGTAGGCATACAGAATGTTAAAATTCCAAATGGCTTAAATTCAATTAAAATTGAAGATGTAAATACTAAGGCTTTTTTTGTGATAAGGAAATTAAGATTCTTTTGTCTGGCACATTGAGAAAGTGAATGCTCTCCATATACTTTCAAGAAATTATTTCCCTCTGTATTTCTTTCCTTTTCCCCTTCTCTCATTCCCAAAATGCTTCTGTCTTTTCTGCATCTTTTCATACTTTTCAGAGTGGCACTGCTGATTTCTTGGCTAAGTCAACGACTGCTTCTAATGCCATTTGAAAACTTATATGACAGAATGTCATTTTATGTCTTTGTTTGAACAAAATCCATGCTTGAATTTATTTAGCACACTGTTTGGATGTTTGTAGGCTCTTTCTCAACCAGCTTTAGACATTTAAAAGTTAACTTTTAGACAGTTAAATCTAGATAAGTCACCCAAGGGATCCATTTATAGTCAATGGAGAGAAATTGGTACCTTCAAAGGGTGATTCATCTTTTCTATCTTAGGCATCTCTTTTAGGAATAAATTGTCCTCTGGAGGCATTCGTTTCATACCATTGGCTATAAAGACAGCTAAAGGTTAGAGTTTGGCAATTAACTTTTGGATATCTAAGTGAGGTGCAATGAATTGCAAACATTTCATTTTGCAATTCTACATAAAGATGACACTATATGCTGCCAAAGTATTCCAGGGCTAAAATTATGCTCCATGCATGTGTTTTTTTTTTTGTTTTTTTTTTTCTCTACAAAATAACTGCAGCCTAGTAACCCAATGCTACCCCACCACTTGGCAGTTATATCAATTTATATCTTATGGAAAGAAAGGATTTAGTTGCCAAGACTAGTAGAAAAATATAAAAACATTGCTTAGGTTCAATGCTTCGTCTGGGCATTGAATCCCTTTTGAACTCTATGTGCTATTTACTCTGTCACATAACAGAGTGCACTGAAGAACAAAGTGAAAGAAGAGGAAGGATACTTAAGTACTAGATGGAAGAATAGTATTTCTTGATGAAGAGAAAATAAATTAGTCTTGACTTGTTCTAGCTGTATGTTAGAAAGTTGCATGTCTTAGTTGACAAAGAAGATATGTGCAGAAAGAAAATGTAAGGCAAAAGAAAGAATTCCCTGAATAGAGGAAGGTGAAAGGAATGGACCTGCTACAGCCAACTACCACAACGCCTACAGACTACGTACAGAAGGACACTGTTTCAGAGCTGCTATGACAGCATTGTTGCTGAAACACACCACTCAGCACCTCACTGTGCTCACATCCACAGTTTGGTCTCCATAAATGTTCAGCAAGTGTCAATGAATGTCAATGAGCACCATTTTTTCCACATGGAGGAATTCAATTCCACACCTTTGCTTCATCCACACTCCCATGTCAGATGCCATTTTTATCAGACTTCCCCTCTGCTGCCATCTGTCACGCGGCAACAAAATGTAATAGAATATTGGTGGGAAGGTTCAACCTCTCCTGCCATACCACCAACATCCGCCTCTGATGTCATGGACAAACATAAGGCATTAATTTTGGAGCAGCCCTCATCTATATTTTAGCTATATAACCTGGGCCTATATAACTAACTGGTGGAGAACACTGTGGGGTGTCACGTCTTGGCATAGTCCAATTTTACTTGCAACGCTTGTTAGATTTCTAACTCTGAAATGGTTAGCACAGGCACGTCCAACCCAAGGCCTGCGGGCCGCATGCAGCCTGCACAGCTCTTAATGCAGCCCACTCCCTGCTGCTGAGCCATCATGGTGGCAGCCTGGCCTGGCCCCAGGCCCGAACCCATCACTTGGCAACAAGATCTGTCTGAGCTGCAGCTGGGACATGAGGAGGGCGCAGTGCAGCGCTAACCCAAGTTATGACATATAATTTTATGCATTTTACTTCGTTGGCTAAACACAGTCCTCTGAACAGCAAAAAACATGCAGCCTTGCTTTCTGTCTTGATAAAGGAATTTGAGAATAGGTTTCAAGATTGCAGAAAAATCATCAATTTTTTGGTATATTTGCAACTCAGTTTTCAGCCAACAGAAACAGTTTACTTGCAAATTTTCAAATTGAATGCATAGAGTTGAAATGAGATATTCAACTCAAAGAAAAATTTGATCATGTCTCAAGTCTACCAGACTTTTATAAGACCTGCCCTACCAGAGTAAAGTAATCCTTGTGTCACAATCGCACCTACATTTGTGAACAACTATTTTCAAGGATGGAGCACAGGAAGAGTAAAATTTCATCAAAAATCTCTGACAAACACCTTGAGAACTCACTAAGAATTGCAACCACTTCCATCGAACCAGAGTGATGCATTAGTTTCACAAGAACAAGGTCAAATATCCTACTAGTTTTATGTTTCTGATGCTCTTTTTTATGTTTTAAAAAAAATATAAACAAATAAAATAAGTTTTTTTAGTTATATACGTTAACTATATTATATTTTACAGGCAGCCCAAGACTATTCTTCTTCACTCAATGCAGCCCAGGCAAGCCAAAAGGTTGGACACTCGTGGGTTAGCATTTAAGATATGGCTGGATGGCTTGGTTGGCTTAAGCAGCAACATGATGGTGCTTATCTTTTCCCAGATGCTGGATAAGGAGATTAAGCAAAAAGTTAATGTCTGTGGAGACTCCTAGCATGATAAATGCCGAAAATACAGATTCTGTAGCATTCAGTATCACAAAGTCATTTTGTATGACTAGCTTGCTATATTAACTGTAGAAAATACGAGCACCAAGAAGTACGTAAATATGTGGAGCTGGTTAGATAGTCCAAAACTCATTTTGACTGTACTAATTGCTGAGTAGATTTTGCTGAGGCATTCCAAACTGTGAAACATGTACCCTTCTAGTGAGTCTCACCTTTAGGCAGTCTAGGAATATGCAGTATATTTGAAAGGGAAGTGCTGAAGGAGCCATTTTTAAATGGTCGAGACAGTATAACTTTCTACATTTTGGAAATGGCTGAAAAATTTTGCCTAAACTAATCATCTTTGCTAGAAGAATAATCTGTCATGGCAAATTTCGAAGCCTACCAACTGAAGTTTGGCAGAGCGATTTGCAACTGACTTCAGTGACAGACTTTTCTACCAACCTCGTGAAAATCTTATTTCATGCCTATAAATAACTAATTCTATGTGTGTTCCAAATACAGATGCCGTCAACAAAACATGCAATATAAATAATCATTGGGTTCTTTTGAAATATTCTGATTTTTAAAAGCTAATCAATCTAGGCTTGAAAAGAAGACTCTTTCTTTCAAGAGTTATATTTCCCTCCCCCCATTTGAAGCCATCCAACCTCTACGAAACAGGCATATGCTCTTATATGCTGACACTTGGTTTTTGGTTACCTGATTTATTTCATTTTTTTTTTTTTTTTTTTTTTTTTTTTTTTTTTTTTTTAAGTTTCTGTGTAATTTACTTTCAAAACTAAAGTGGCTGAAGTGGCTGAATCTTTTAATGATTCTCCACAATATAACAAGCTTTTTCAGATATTGTTGGAGATTTTTTTGAAATGACCCTTGATTTGGAATTCCTCTAATGAACTATACAAAATATTGATATGAAATAAAAGAAAAGCAACAATAAAATATAATAAAGGTGTGAGAATACTTTTTTTAGTCTAGTCTCTCATATCAGATTGTATTATTTCCATTAAAATCAAGGATTTAGCCTCATGCCATCAAAGGTTTTGGCTTTCCTTTGTATCACATAAGGCTGACTTCTCAAAGTGACTTGCAGTGAACTATTAAAGAAAGAAATCAGTTCCTCTCTACAGAATCAGAATGCCAAGCATTCCCTGGGTAGATGCTTCTGAGACAGTGAAAGTCATTTGAAATTTTTTTTGGCAAAGGTACAATAAAGTGCCACAAGAGTGTTGACAGATGCAGCTTTGTGTGCCAGCATCTGGCTCAGATTCACAGTGGGATGATATAAACAGGGAATAATGGATAGCCGCTTTGCCTCTGTGGGATGGTGTCAGGATTGTGTTCTGATAACGTCCCCATTAAAAGATCAATGTCATTTCAGGGTTTACCCAAATAGACGCAACTATTGGGGTGAGAGGGGAGTTGCAGACAAGAACCTAACTGAAATTACACCAGTGTACATCTTCTCACAGTTTTGTATAACAGATTAGAAATGTAAAGAAGCAATATTTAGACCCTAAGTGACAGCTAAAACTATTGCAGGAATTGCTCATTAATAAATTAGACATTTTTCAATAATTAAAACTTAATTTCAGTTTCTCATACATATATTTAAAATTACTACTTATTACTTTCTTTTCAGACTGTTTGAAAAGTACTTGGAACTCTCTCAGGAGATTACTGGTGGAATAAATGCTTCTGTCATCAAATCATCTCCATTTATGTCATCAGCAGAAACGTGTTGACAAGTTTCATCATATGAACATTTTTTTCATAAACAATTATGGACAATTAACTATCAACTCTGAAGATCAATCTATATGAGTCTCTGTAAATTTGGGAGTGCAGCACTGCCATCAGAGGAAGAAGAACAATTACTTCTTAGGTACCGTCCATACTTAAAAAGTTAAACTGGAAAATTTTCACTGCTCCAAAACTCTCCCTTTAGCATTTCACTGATGCAAATATCTGTTTCTTTTACTTTTGACTGTAAGGGAGAGGACTATTGAGTAGGGAGCATCAGAAAGCATCTCTCTCCTTTCCTTCCTCCCCCATATAATAATAATAATAATAATAATAATAATAATAATAATAATAATAATAATAATAATAATAATACATTCTCTAGTGTTCTGTGGCAAACTTGAAAGACTATAGCTGTCCACAATTTTTCATGCTGAGGTTCTCAGAACAAAAAGCAAATATCGTGTCATTTTCTCATTTGATATGATTGATTTTTCTATTATGCTGCATCACATATACCCCTAGAAGAACTGCACTTCTAAAAAATTTGCCCAAGTATAAACATGATGTAATACTGGAAAGTTAGACACCATCATTGATATACCCACAACACATCCTAGTCTTCAATCAAGTAGGAGTGACCCTTGAAAGTAGTTCAAGAGCTTAAAGAGTTTCACTATCTGAACAGAAGAGAGTAAGTATTTAACTCCAGTGCTATAGCCCACCCACAGCAAATGCAGGCATTTTTACTTCCAAAATTAGATACTTATTGAACTCCGATCCTACACATCAGTGTAGTTTCCATGATCTTACAATACAGATGTACATTTCTATCAGTATCTGCATAAGAGGTTTCGGATATTAAATGGCAGGTATCAGACTGGCACTGTCTTGTACTTCTCTTACCATATTTATGTAATGGAAATAACTCCTGCTCTTTGTTTAGTGAAACACTATCTTTGACTTTTGACTATTCAGCTCTTGACAATGGAAAAGAGGAAACGAGTCTTTAAGAACATTTTGGTGTGGAGGGCATTCAATCCATCACTTCTTTTGGAGACCAAGCAGACTGTAGGATTCCTTATAGACTCTGGTCACAATATTCCTGAATTTATTAATTGTCTATATTTTATATATGTATGTATATATTTCTCACTAACATATGGTGCATTGGGTGAAACTTGAATGATGTTCTATCAAGAAGGTGAGATGACTGTTTAACACTATAGGATACACTCTTGAAGTATGAATGTACCAGAAATCTTGATGAGTTTCTCCAGTGAAAATGTTTTGTCAACAGTATAAGATAAACAAGATGGTCTACATCACTTTGGCTGTTAGCCCCTGGCATGGAAATACACAATATATGAGGGTAAATTGATGAAGGAAAGTGTTATGGCTACGTTACTTTGCAGTACAGCTTTTGAGATGGTCACATAGTGGTACAAGCTCCATAAGGTAGATGGATATTTTAGTGCAGAGATTTTAGATATGATAAACCGACAATAACGTCACGTGATTTCTGATTTACCACTACCTTTGTTAGTGAGGTAACTGTAAAGATCATCCATTAGTGAGGACAATGTATTGTGAAGTGCAAGTTTTTTAACCAGAACTGGAACACCGTAAAACTAATTCCTTTGAGTAAAGGAAAACTAATCTTTTCAGTTTTTAAAGGGGGACTATAAGAAAGGACAGACTCTTTAGCAGAGTCTGTGGTGATAGGACAAGGGGAAATTGTTTCAAACTAAAAGAGGGAAGATTTAGGTTGAATATAAGAAAAAAGTTTCTTACGATAAGGGCAGTGAAACATTGGAACACGAGGTGGCAGAAGCCCCGTCCCCAGAGACATTCAAGCTCAGGCTGGACGGGGCTCTGAGCAACCTGATCTAGCTGTAGGTGTCCCTGTTCATTGCAGGGGAGTTGGACTAGACAAACTCTGAAGGTCCCTTCCAGCTCAAATGATTCTATTATTCTATGATTAACTAAAATAAACTTCCTCATGATTTAAATAAAAACAAAAGCTGAACACAGAGTATACCTGTGGGAAACAAGGATGCCACATTAGGACCAAATAACCAAAAGATGCTTATCATATCATTCAGCAGTATGCAACATGCACAACCACATGCTGAGGTGGGCATGCAAAAAGAGAGACATACAAATATTCATTTCTTTAGGTAGTTGCAAAGAAAAGACATTTGTTGGAACAACTTCTTGATCTGCCAGAGCAGTTCAGGAAAAGTCATTTCTACTATACAGAGTAAAGCATGCAGTAAAATTGCAGGGGAAGAAAAAGAAATAGTTATGAAAATAAAATTAAAGGTTTCTACTAAAATAGAATCTTATTTCGTAACAATAAAATATAAAAATATGAATAAGAACACTAGAAATATTATTCAGAATAAATTTCAAGAATATTAAATAAGTTATCAAATCCATGGAGGTGACTTTATCCATGAAACTAGACGAAAGAAAGTCAGTGGCCTTTTATATTAGAAAGGGTATCTTGGGCCTCAGAAATACCACTGCCAGTAGAATAGAGGTGCCAGTCAGAGCATGTCACAATATCTTTTAAAAAACAAATCTTCCTCTGTAGGTTTTAATAATTTTTATAAGTGAAACTTAGAACCATGACAGAAATGCAAATTCATTCATAGGAAGTCAAACAGGGTAAAAAGCAATTTGGATAAAGCAATTTATTAGTACTGAGACAGTACTGCCTATACTTTGTTGTGTAACTCTTGTTCAGGGATAAAAAGAATCAGAAAGTTTATCCTTTGGTGAAAAGTTCAGTAGTACCTCTGAAAAACTGTCATACATGCATGTTAGACAGAAAGCAAAAAAATATTCTCCAGCTCTATACTTTGTCAGATAAAATCAGAAAGATGTTTTTTATCTTGAATATAGTAGGGTTCAAGACAGTGATTTATACTTTTCTCAGAAGAATCCAGACTAGGCCACTCTTGTAGTCAGGTTATTAAATAATTGGACTTCTGGTTTAGTGAAACCTATTTGTACTTATGGCTAGAACTCCATTGATATTTATTTTAAAGTTCTGAGAACCTCATATACTTTCTTTTACAATAGGTAAAATAAAAGTCTTGGAAGATCGTTTATATTGCTATAATTATCAAGAGTTACAGGAGGATTTGGATGAAACTACACAATGTCAGGGTCTAATACTGACTGGAGAAACAAGAAAGTGGATGTGGATGCTTCATGAAGCATCTTAGCAAGAATTCTGCCTTCTATGGTTTCTTATAGATCCACTATGTACAGTGGAATAATGGAATGTATTTCATTCATTTTTTAAAGCTGAGTCTGTGGTAACAATGCAAAATATTGAGTAAATGAAGAACATATCAGTCTCACTTTTTGAAACAAAGCAAGAGCATTAACTGACCTCCAATAAATTGCTCAGGTGACTACTGAAATGTATTAATTGGCATATTTTGAAAACAGCATGTAATTCATGAAATGCAAGAATATGAATGCTGCTTTTAATTATATGGTCACAATAAAATGCTATGTTAAATGGTCTACTCTTTATATTGTTGCATAAAATTTATATAAACTTGAAATAATTTAATATTGCCAGTAATTAATATAATCTGTTCACTAATATGATCAAAGAATAAACATTGAATGACATTGCTATGATTGACATTGTAAGTCCATATATTGTATAAACATTGTGTGAACACTGAACATATCCTACAAAATAGCCAATACATCTACGTGAAGGAATTCTCTATTTCGTTGTTTTTTTTTTCCTCTTTCACAAACACTGATATTGGGATTGACAAAAATGATTCCTAGTTTGAAAGTATTGTTGTATCGGGTTGACTGTAATTAAATTCCTTAACTGAATTGCCCTCACATTTCTTTGTTTGGATAGTATGATTTAGCATTACATATATAAACTGAAAGGATAAAATGTATCAGATTGTAAAGCTAATTGGATATTAGGGATATTAAAGGGACTTGCTGTTTTCCCCACATCTATCTATTCAAGAAAATGAATTATCATAATCCAGTTCACAAAGGCCAGTGTGCAATGAGCACATTGCATGAGAAAAGTGGTAGTAAACACTAATGAAGTGTTTAATGGCACTCAGAGATTTCTGGAAAGAGCATAGGGCTAGATACTTGGCCTTTACCTTGCTTCTCAGAAACATGGTCTGGATGTTTCAGCATTGTTTCTCGCAGACTGTGAGTTAACTAAATCTGGTTTTGAAAACAATATTTTATTTTACCTTCCACAAATATATATAATGCTTCGTCACAATAACCATTTACAGCATTTAACCTCACATGTTGACAAATGACTTAGAAGGTCAAAAATCAGTTGTTTTACAAGTGGACTTTTGGAGACCCTAAATTAAGGGGCTGCCCTCTTCCAAAAATCAGATGATTTAAGCATTTTTATGACTTATTTCTCCTTCCTGGGTCCTTGAGCTTTCTCTCTAGTTGTTTATCTGTAAGGGTAACTGACCATTCAATGACGATTGCATATTTGTTCAGCTACGCTTACCCTGTGATTTCTCATCACAACTCAGTCATAGCACTGAAGTGACACAAGGCAAAAACTGGGAAGCAAGAGCAGAAGTTGTGTCTTCTATCTTCTAAAATTCAACTCACTACTACCCTGTCTATCTCCATGCTTCCTTTCACAGTCTTTCCAGTTTCCTTGTGTCTGGAAAGGTAAAAACTGATAAACAATCTTCTCCAAAATTCCTTTCCCACAGCAGGTCTGCTCTGTGTTAGGAGAGGGTCCAACAGCCCAGGGAGCTGTCTGGAGAAACAGTTCTGACACATGTCAAACCTGCTTGCAGACATCAGGAAAACTCCAAGAGAGATCTTGAAGAGGTCCACAGAACTCTTCCTGTTGTGATTTATTAATGATGCAGCTGTGTAAAGCCAGAAACTGGGTGAATCACATCTGGCACAGGGAGTTATTTTTTAAATCAAAGCGTAACTGAATTTCTCTGGAAGGTTTTCTAAGGTTTCTCACACTCTGAGTCTAGATGAAGATCAATCCATCTATTCCTGACTGGCTGTCTTTAAAAATCCTAGAGGCAATAATTTTTTTCTCTCTCTTTTAGTGCAATCACCTCTCTCTCCATTACATTCTTTGAGAAAATTCCAAATAAAGCTTCTCCCTTTAAAATACCAAGGTTATTCATTTTCTCTCCAAAAATAGTTGTGCCCTGATTCTCCCCATTTTGAGACTCTGTGTTTCTCAACTACATCCTTAGAGTTTCCTAGCTTTGGCTGTACCAGAACACATCAAGAGAAGACCAAAAGTACAAAGTAGAGATAAGGAAACATGGCCAATTCAGATGAGTACTGATGGAGAGCTTTTTGATCAAATAATGACTAAACAAAGCTTGTAATGCTTAGGATATGCCTTCATAGTCTATCCTTAATTTCATAAATATCATTGCTTATCATCTCTAGGATTATGCCCTCTCTATCCTATATTCTCTTGTGCTGGATGATTTCCATTACGATTTCAGAACAAAGAATGCCAATTAAATAAGGTCAGGGTAAATTGAGTTGACCTAATGTTGTGAGACGGAGCTCAGTCATCATTAGTAGCTCTAGATACTTCTCTGCCTGAGAATTTTACTTGTTACAATAGATGAGCATGGAGATGTGAGAAGAGGGAAGATAAAGCACAGTGGTGATGGTTCAGTTAAGATATTTTATATACCAAGAGCAACAATGGTTATCTTCTTGAAGCATTCTGGGGTTAAGGTATGCTATTTGTTGGGGGAAAAAAAACAAGCCACTAGCAATAATCTCCTTCCTCTCGCATCCTTNAAAAAAAAAAAAAAAAGCATGAGATATTATAGCAATTTCTATAGCCTTCATTTGACTCCACTTTTAACATAACCTTAATTTTGATTCATGCATAGTAGACAGAAAATTAAAAGCTTTAATAAGACAGCCATTAGCTCTTATGCTTTATTAAAACTATTTGCACAATCTTTGTTGCACTTGTGAGACCTTTCAACAACACAAAGCACGCTTTTAATGCATAAAAGAGCAGAAATTCCCAGGAAAACAGAAGAATATTAGAACAGAGTTCAATGATGTAGGAAAGTACCTGGATAAAAATCCCCTTGCGCAAACATGTCAATCACATAGCGACAGAATGCATATTGATCTAACAGAGCAAAGAGGAAAAAAGAGTAATGAGGAAAGCAAACATAAAATGTTGTTTCTATTTAATGGTGAAAATAAAGCTTGGCAATGGCAATGAAAAGACCCATATTAGGGATATTCTTGCTTATGTTTTATTTATTTTTCTCCCTGGTCTTAAAGTTACTCACATTTTCAGAAAGAGACAATTTATTGTCTGGATCTAATGCAAGTCACCCAGTCAAGCACTTCAGAGCTACCAGTACCCCAGAGCTACTAACTTTGTTTCTTAGCCTGCAATATGTGGAACAGGTCAGCCACGTACTGCCTTGTTCCCCACACAGGCACTGTGCAAACTGCTGCATGGTCCAAAGAATTTTTCATATCCTTGCAAATCCATTTTATGTAGTTTCAGTCAGACAATAGGAAAATTCAATAAACTTTTGTATCACAGTATTTTGTTAATATTGTGTTAACAGTATAATCAATATGTAAGTTTATTGAATGAGAATATAAAAAGAACTCTGTATACTTACTCTTCTGTAGAAATGAGATTTTCAACTGAATTTCATAATTTCATCACATAATTATTTTCCAAACATAAATCTTTACATACATATATATAATGCATAAATTATATCTGGCTATATATATTAAAACTATGCTATTCAAAAATTTAGGCTTCTGTATCTAAACAAAAATCTGATTTCAGAAATGTTGATTGTCTATTGATTTCTTTTATGTGAGATGGAAACTTGATCAAAACTGCTAACATTAAGAATGGTGTATACCAGTTAGGAGGGCAAAAGAATTATGATATTATTGCTGGACTCATCAGCCGGACAGAAAAAACATATTGCTCCACTGGACTCCAATGCACATTACCTTCCAAAATTAATTTTGGTGACTAAACGCCAGCTCTAGTTAGCTGTGTTCATTTCCAACAACAGCCCTTGAGTAAAGCATATTAATCTCTCTGTCCTAGACTGTTGCTCCATACTTCTTACATTACACAAGCTACATCTCTCTCTCCACCTCCAGTTGCATCTCTCTCCTATGCACCTATACAGACACTTCAATTCTTTGCCTTCTTGAAAACAAAATTATGCAGACTTTGAAATCCTTAAAATGTAAACAAAAATTAAAAAAGGCATAGCTGTTGTACATAAATATAAAACTATATACTTAAGAATATAAAATTGTATGATTTGCTTTCTCACAGAGTTCGGTAGCACATCAGAATTAGCTGATCCAATTGTTTCTACTCATCCATAAGAGCCCATGCAATTGTTTACTGTTACTAAGGTGTCGAGGGTAAAAGATTTCTAATCGGTGTTGTAGAACTTGGAGTGAACTTGCCAGAACATACACAGGGCCATGACTACTAATATTGCTTTTAAAGCATTAAATGACTATTCATAATGGTTTCTGCTTTTGTATATAGGAATTCAAATTTATTGTTTTGGCTGTGTCCCATCTTGGATTCCAACTCTAAGGAATCAGAAGAATTTGGTTGCAATATCTGCCCTATGTCTATGTGCTATTTTTCAGAGGAGGAGTGGAGGGGGGGAGAGAAAAAGTAGAAGTAGAAACAAGTGTGTACAAATCTACATTCCCAGTAAGCCCCTCTGAAGTCAGCAAAGTGCTCGCACTGACTTCAACATGCTTGGAAATGGGGCCTCAATGAGTCAGTCTATCAGGTT
This sequence comes from Penelope pileata, assembly GCA_013396635.1. Classification (NCBI taxonomy): domain Eukaryota; kingdom Metazoa; phylum Chordata; class Aves; order Galliformes; family Cracidae; genus Penelope; species Penelope pileata. The sequence goes on along the minus strand of WBMW01002989.1, from coordinate 119,349 downwards.
ACTTCTGTATAAATAAATGAAATTGACCAAGGTTGATTGTTTAGACCAAAGAGCAAATGGCACAGCTCATGCCCACAAACCCAAATTTTCTTAACCCCTGTTTTGCTAAAAGAAGCTGTCTTCATCCATGCTGCCAATTTGGAAGAGCCTCTGGATTGTTTCCAGGCATCGTATAAAGACTGCTAAATGGTGATAGAACTAAACTGTCAGGGGACAGAAGGTGTATGGACAGTCACAGGACAGAGCACAAGCTTGTGCTGGATCTATTTAAGTTCTGATACAGGCATAGTCTGAGGGACTAGCAGATTGCACCATATCCTTTATATTAAAATAATAGGTTTTTTAATGATGATACAAACAAGGATCAAAATAGACTTTTTCGTGTGAAAACATAATTTCAATAAACTTTAATAAGGAGCTATAGGCTTGATTGTTCCTAAGAAGATAGATTATATATTAATCTTATTGTAACACCTTTTTAGTAACTCAACCTCTGAAAACCAGGATTTGTAAAAAAAAAATTGAAGGCAGAATGCTAAACTGAATAATAAAAATAGCATTTCTACTGTATATGAAATAACAAAGTGCATAGTAATATTCCATTAAAGTCCAAATTCTACCAACTGGCAAAGACTGAAACAAAAGGAATTTAAGAGTATGATTTTCCAAATGTCACTTCATGGCTAAAAATTCATTTTAATTTAAACTTTCTTGCCCAAAAGAGAATTTCAAACAGTAGTCTTCACCTTGTAAGTTTATAATACTGACACAGATATTCACTTGAGAATTAATAGTTCACCTCAATGTTTGGGACTAAATTCTTATTGATAAAAACAGTTATAGATATTTCTTTGTCATTTGACTTCATCTGATTTACCCCAGGAGATTAACTGCCTTTTTAAATTTTAATTTGCTTATGAAACGATATAACAGCAGGGGCATGATAACAACACTTCTGTGATTACTGTAATACTTTTTACATTCTTGCAGAAGAAGCTGTCAAAACTACTCCCTTGAACAAGGAAAAGTAAGGACTGCAGGATCAAGGAATCTTGGCAAGATTATATTAAATTAAAAATTATGATCTCCATGAGTCGCAGCGGGACCGAAATATAGAAACAAATTTTGTGAGAGTATCTAGTTGGATAGCAGTAGCTTATGGTGGAAAAAAGAAAGACGAAAGTGAAAAAGTAGCATTCACTGATTGTGTGTAACCCTATCTCCAGTGACTAGGACAGTTTTAGAGGCTCCTTCCTTCCTACACTCCAGCTGATTATTCCCACTTCCACCTGCTACGGTTCAGTGCACAGTCCCTGGGGTCACACTCTAAAGCAGACTTACAAAGTGTTCCATTAATGTTTGATGTTAAGATGGATCATTTTGCTAATTTTTGTCAGTTAAAGGAAAAAAAAAATCCACATCCTACCTCTCTGTATTGCTCTCTTTGACCCCAACTCACTTAAAACATTTTTGCTGTCAGGGAGTAAAGTGCTTCATCTGCACAACTGTTGCTCTTTGAGAACTTTAACCTGAACAGTTTGGAGTGGATTCCACTTCACACTGAAACTGTAGTAGCAAACAAAAACTAAAAAATGTTTGCATCTCCCAAGAGGAACTCAACAATTTGCTGAACTTTCCCCTTGGTCAGAATAGCATGAAAGATGCTGCTTTGATTTTCTGCCTCAAAGGCTCCAGTATTTCAAGTGAAAATCAAAATTAGCTAGAATACAAATAAATGATAAAAAAAAAACTTTCTCGGCACACTATGTGTGTCAGAAAGGGGGCTATGTCTTAAAAACTCTCCTTTAAGATCTCAAGAAATACATAATTTAGAAAACCCCTGAAGCATCCAGAGCCAATGACTCTGACATTCTGAGAGGATCAGCACAGCTAAATTCAGATATCCAGTCAGGGATGTCTGCTATGATGCTCAACCATAATAATTTATCTGTGGTTATCAGCTGAAATGATCAGACAGGTGTGCCCTGCAATGCTGAGCTGAATCAGAATAATCTTGTGTCTGCAGTGGCAATTCTTACAGAAAGCCAGATCCTGTTGCCTCTGTTCACATCAAATTGTACCTAACTCCATGGAATAGCCACAGGGAAATCAAGGGACCATTCATTGCAGCTTGGGAGTGCAAGATCCCAGGCTGACTCTGAGAAAGGGGAGCATATAGCTAACACCTGCATTTTGTGTTTATGTGTGTTGATTCCTTATTTTATCATTTAATTTCTTACTTTCACCAAGGTAATGGCATTTCTTTCCTTTTAAGGAGAAATTTGGAACCCAATCACAACAAATTACATCAGGCAGGCATATCATTATGTCATATAATATACTATAATGCCTCACATAATCAGATATAATGCAAATGATCATACTTCCTTTCATTTGCTGGTACTTTCATATTTGCTAATGAGGATATATAGAGATGTAGAAACTAAACTGAATTCCCAACAGGTTTTTGGGCAGTTGGCATTTTCCAAAGTAAATTTACGTGCAATACACTACATAAGATTCTGTTGAGCAAATCCATGAAGACTCCAGGCTGTCTGGAGACATTGGTCCTTGGTAATTGAAGGATTGAAACTGAAAATGAATCTTTAGCCATGACAAACACTTAGAACATGTTGGTTATTGGGATTAAACTTTTTCATTCTTGATAGTTTTCATCTAGCGACCTGACATTCAGTTCGAATTTGTTTTGCTCTTTTCTTTTCCATGGGTGGACTTTGGTCCTTGCCAGGTCTAACTTCATTCTCTCTCCTTCTTTCCTACTGCTTTTTTAAGATCTTCATCTGTTTCCTCCTCATTTTGTTTACCTTTCTTTTCCGATTTAGTTACAGTCTGAAGAGCTTTCTCCTCCTTAACTTTCGGTTTGGCCTTTATTAATCCAACTTCCGTTGTTTTAGTCTCTGTCTGTTTGACCTTCTCAGCCATCTTTGCTTCTTCTTTTCCATCCTTCACTTCCTTTTTAACTTTTGTTTCCACTTTGGTGCTCTTTACTTTCTTCTCCTCTGCAAGTAATCAAGAAAAATCTTCCAGTGACATTCTTTTTCCTTAAAACACTACTCAATAAAATTATATCTTATGTTGTACAGTTACTAATTAATATTTCTTCATCATGAACACACTGCTCAGATCTAATGAAAATTATAATTCCTCCAAGCAAAACAGATTTAAACAGAAATACTAGAAGCAAGCATGTTTTACCTTCAGTCATGTACAAAGTTTTTGACTGATGATAAGTAATAGGCCGTGGTAAATAACAGTAGTCTAATGACAATATGCCAGTTTTCATGGTATAAACTAGGGTGACAAATATTGGTCATCAAGCAAATATAGAAGATACTATCAGGCTAAATCTGACTAACTTACTGAAACTCTGCTGTAAGCTCTAAGTGTAGTTGATTTAAAGTATGGTTATTTGTAAGGGTCTCTTTTATGGATTAACTCTAGGTTTCTGACCAAGGATTCTTGTGTTCTCTCCATACCAATTCCCCAAGTTCAAAGATTAGTCTGAGACAGGACAATTCATAACGTGCTCTGCAGCAGAGTGAGAGCATTTCCAAGGAGAATTGTCTTATAGTGGCCTTTCAATACATAAAGATGGAGAGTGACTTTTTACATAGGCAGACAGTGATAGGACAAGGGGGAATGGTTTTGAACTAAAAGAGGTAAGATTCAGATTAGATGTTAAAGGGAAAGTTTTTACTTATAGAGTGGTGAGGCACTGGAATGGGTTGTCCTGAGAAGTTGTGGATGCCTCATCTCAGGAGGCATTCAAGGCCAGGCTGGATGGGGCAGAGTGATCTGCTGACTGGCAACCTTGCTCATGGCAAGTGGGTTGGAACTAGATTATCTTTAAGGCCCCTTCCAACCAAAGCCATTCTATGATTCTATGGATTCCTGTCTTTGAAATTTCAACAGGTTTTTAAATGGATTTTGCGTAGAACTGACGCCTGGTTATTCTTTAGACATTTTAATTCATTCTAATTACAGTGTCCTGTCAGTGGTTTTTCATACACATTCTATTCTCTGCTCCAATAAAGTAAAGTTTATTAATTTTGAAGTAAACTCTGGTTAAACAAATAAATAAATACCTTTGAGAGGAGGTTTTTTTTCAGTTCTTTCATGTCTTTCGGGTTTCTCTTTCTGAATTACTAGAAATGAGTAGAATTGTATATTAGAAAAAAAACAAACAAACAAAGGAGAAAATATTGCTAGAATACAGCAACATTCCTGAAAGTTTCACAGTTCTTCATGACTCCTGTTATATACATTTTTGTAAAATTCTTCTTTTTCTCAGATATGTAAGTGTTAACTAAAGCCTCTTCTGCTATGGAGGACAGCACAAATCACATACTGAAATGAAAATACTGAAAAAAAAAAGAGAGAGAGAACAAAAATCTGGTTTTGGATTTGATGTTTCCATCTAGACTGAGAAGCAGTAAACACTCTCGTACTCGGTCGTCACTAGATTGGAGACTGATACATGTAAATTATTGAATCTCAGTAGGAGGAAAATACATCAAGGAATGTAAATATGATAGTCATAGGTTTATTTCTTTAGCTGCATGAGAACGATTTATAATCACCTCTGTGCATCTAAGCAAGAGAACAAAACAAGAAATATATACTGTGTAAGACTTCACTTAGAGGTTGATTAAAACTTGCTCAAACCAAAGTGAGAGCCCCCAAAGACTGTACAGTAGGGACTAGAACAGTTTTAAAGTTTATATACCTGTCTCCACACATTCCCAAACTATATATGAGATAAAAAATATCCAATAACAATTACTGTTACCTTTGGAAGGTGGTTTTTTTTCATGTTTTTCTGGCTTTTCAGATTTCTCTTTGTGAATACCTAGAAATAAGCAAGAACAGTATTAACAGTTACTAAAAAGGAGAAACATTGCAGCTTTGTGAGAAAAAGGAGAAAAGAGGATTAAGAACCACCTAGACACCATGGTTGAATCAGCTGTCATTGTCTGCTGCTGATGTCAAAATACATGGTCAGAATTTTCAAATACTCATCTAGCACCTTTGAGGTCTGTCATTGGCTGAAGGAGGAACGGCCTTGCGGACACAACTGTAATCCCATGAAAGAAAGTAGTGAAGAAGTTATGAGTACTTATGTTGCTCACTGTTTTTGTTTAATTGTATACTTTAGTTCATTGTTATCTTTGAACTTTCTTGTTTATTACTTTTTTTTTTTTCTGAAGGACTTTCTGAACTCCATGTAATAACTAACAGTTTTTCCAGCTACGAATGATTAAACATTATAATTAATTACAAATCTAATTGCAATGGCACTATGCTAATGCTCTTCGGGGCTTTTTGTTTGCTTTTAATTTCCACTTTACAAATTGAAATAAAGTACACTAAAGTGACCAGATTTCTGTTTCAGGTTTTAGAATACACCTGAGTTGTGCAATAGTCACTGAGTGATGTGTAGTCTGGAATATTTTCCATTGTGGGCTCCAATTTTCTAATTTTTTATAAGTTTATGTTTACACAATAGCCTGTTCACAGGTGTGCAGAGCCAATATCTGTACATGTTCATATGTACCCTATCAGGACTGGGTGCGTGAAAACATTTGGCTACTTGCTTGACTCTGGCATATGAGTTTATACTAAGAAAATAAAAATGTATGCATGAGCATTACTACGCACTCTCCAGGCTCATGATGATGTTTCAAATGAAAAGTTAGAATTGTTGAAGATAAAGAAGTATTAGATACATATTTATTGCAAGTAACTGCTTAAAGAAACAGTTCTGGTCTTCCAATGCCTATGAAACAGCCTTACTAAGTGTTGTATTTCAAATGTTTGTTTCTTTTGTTTGGCTTATTTGTGTATTTTTTTTCCACATGGCCTGCTTCATTACATTTATTCACATTTTCTCTTTTCATGTTAGTGTTTTTTCCTGGTTGACTGTATTTTCTTAGAAACCATATTTACTGTGAATGAAAATACTCATAGATTACTGAGACATTATACTAACCCGGAGAATAAAATATATGATTTTTCTTTCTAAAAAAAAAAAAAAAGAAAGAACGAAAGAAAGAAAGAAAAGAAATACACACATAGAAGAACAAGACAAAGAAACCAACACAAAATAAATAAAACAAACTAAAAAACATGTAGAATGTATACAAAATGCAAATCAATCAGTATGTTTGCAAACCTTTACATGACTTCATGATTTTCACCCAAAGTTCTGTCACGTTTTTCAAATTGTGGGGATACATAAATGAAGTGGACAATTATTCCTGGGATACTCCAAAATAAGAGTCCTGACATTGAATCTATACCTGTATGCCTCTCCTTTTTTTCAGGTTTTTCTTGTCTTTCCGGTTTGTCTTTGTGTATCACTAGGAAAGAAGAAATGTTTACGTACATCTTAAAAAAGCCGTTTATGAAACTTAAGAATCAAAAATAATTCTAGCAAGTTAAGCACAGGAGACGAAACGACTTGCATTATTTATGTGCTATCCCATGCATATCTGCACAGCATACATCATACATGGTTATCAGCAGGCAGCTGTGGCTAGTAAGTTACTGCTTATCTTCCAAATCATGGTAACATTCCCTAGCTGTTTACTACAGTAAGAAAACCTCTTGCAATTTTCTGTCTGTTCCTGAAGGCAGTTTTTCAAAAAACTGTCAAGGACAGAGACAGAGCTTGTAGCAAATGCTGCTGCCTGCAGTAGAAGCCGGACATCACCTGGGACACCTCATTTTTTGTCAGACAAAGGCTTGCAAAAACTCTCGAATCAGTCCTGGAGTATAAGAGCACCACATGCATAAATGACACTTGTGTCACTTGCCAGCTGGCTTGAGATGGATAACTAGCAATGGATATGGACAGCTAGTAATAGATAGGGTTAGCTAGTAACAGACACCAGCTGAGATCACCTCCTGGCAAATGATTATCCCAAAGCCATAATTAGCTGCCCAGTATTTGCAAAGACAAAACTAACATTTTGACAGTGGAAACTGCATTATGCTATCCAGTCATTCACATAATAGTTCCCACTCACCTTTCTTAGGATTTCACACAGCAATTTTCAGGACAATGGAAAATAAACATGGAGATTTAACAGCACTTCAGAAAGAAAATCAGTCACGAAACTTCATGCTAGCCTTAATTCCATCCCTTGTGGGGATTTGATCCCAGTTTAGTAAAACTCCTTTGCCAAACATGAGAAAATAAGGAAGATCTTTAACAGTACTCTGATTTCCACATCTGACTGGATGTAAAAGAAGAGCAGGGAACACTCAGGCTCTTGTGTTTTTTTTAGCAATACAGCAACGGAATACCTCAGAGTGAGTTCCTGACATAGCTGACTGAGTCATTTCTAAGGGCAGCTAATTATTGTCTGTGTCATTAGATAACTTTCCTGAACTAAACTAAGCAGAAGTTGATCAGAAGTTAGGCTAGGATGTTATTTGCTCTCTGTATATGCTATTCTTGAAAAGTCAATTTATCAAAAGTAGAAAATAAACATTTAATATACAGGGAATCAGGGAAAATTTTGGGTTTTCTAGGCATGCCACAAGCAAATGAGCCTTAGAGAGACAAACACCTATGGTCATAATTTCAAAACAAAGTTTATAGTCTAAGCCCAATCTTTCTTAATATAGTGAATGTGGAATATCTCTACCTACTGTGCAGTTTTAGGAGCAATTGTAGCAATAGTTCACTAGACAAAACTAAGTAATACATTCACCTTGACGTGGAATATAGCTGACAGTAATGTCAGGTAAAGAGAGAAGAACTTAGCGGGAATCATAACAATTTAAAGAAGCATAACTGTTTTTATTCTTTCTCTTCATTTGCCCAGGATCTCTTTTTTTCTGTCCTTAGAAATATTTAAAAGCATTACATTTCCCTCTAATTCAAAGGAAATGAGAGAATTTCCCAGGTTTTCTCCTCAAGAAGTCTTAATGACACATTCATGTTATAATATGGGGCATTATAGTCTTTGCTCTGTCATTTTGCCAAATCTCAGAAAAATATTCTCTTGTTATAACCACTCAATTTTCTAGTAATAAATATTCACTCTAATAGAAACCTGAACTTATGTGTCTGCCATTAAACTCTAGTCAGGCTTCCTAACAGTCTTTTGACTATTTTGAATTATTTATATAAAATTGAAAAGCTCCATTTGGAGACAACCAGAAAGACCTAGTCAAGCACAATTTTCAGAAGGTGCACATTCACTTTGGCTGTGAGGCTTGTTCTGAAATAAATCAGCTGTGGCTAGATATTATTAGCCTTTCCTAATTTTGGGTGATTTGTTATGGCAAGAGGCCTATTTGTACTTTTGGAATGCGTTTCTTCCTCCAGCCTGAGACTTCACTAATCAAAATTTTATGTAAAAGGCATATTTATAGAAAGCTTGTAGTGTTTTGACAAGTAGCCATCTTTCAAAAAGTACCACTTTTGCAAAAAAAAAAAAAAAAAAAGCCCAAAATTTCACAAGAAGCAAACTAAATAGTGGCTCTGGGCACAAAGAACTAACATGATTTGTGAGTGGATAGGAAGCAGTATCCTAATTCAGACTCTTGTAGTAGGTGGCCTGAAATTTGTTGGCATTCACTAACAGCAAATTAGCAATTCATCTCTAACTCTCTCCCTTTAATGTCTCCAGAATGAGTCTGGGTAAAATTTTTTTCAAGGCAGGTCTCGTGCCCTATATGTTGTGATTTTGTCATTACATTTTGCTCAGAAGTATGTCTAAAGAAAAATATTACTCTTGGATTTACTCAAGAAGAATTAGAAGGCATTTTTTTTTTGCTCTGGGCATCTTTTACATTAAGTTAATAATACAGTAAAAACTTATTCATTAATTTATGATATAATTTTAGCTTTTCTGTAGTGATGAATCCAAAATGCTTTTAAAATCCTCATTCTCTTTCCAGCTGGCTTTCATAACATCTCCTCTATCCCTAAACATAATTGGGATTTACAGAAGGATCTAAGAGACAATAAATCAAACTGCTTTGAGCCACTGGTAAAAAGACAAAAAGTATCAAATGCCAAACACATACCTCTCAGAGGTTCCCTCCTTTCAATTTTTTCTTCTTTTTTAGGCTTTTCTCTGTGAACTACTAGAAATAAAAAACAGCAAATAAAATGCTAAATCTGCAGTCTCCAGGTATTATGTACGTTTTTTATAACACTAAAGTGATTGAAGAAAATTTTTGTAAAAACAAGTCATGGATTTTAACTCCAAGTAACAAATATTAGATCTTGTATAGAGCTTCTCAATGTCAGTATTTAATTCCAGGAGAAAGAGAAATATTTTTTCCTTGAATAAGTCATCAGATGTTGGATCATAATTAGGTAACATATGTGATTATTCAGCATCCTTAATATGTGGGGTCTGGTTTGGTCCCATTACACAAACACCATGGCTCTAATATTTCTGATGGAGGAAATTATTTTCAGGTCTTGACAGCATTGCTTTCTATTCTTAACAATAAACGACTAGCTTATTGCTTTCCATGTTACTTTTTCTTTATTTTTAGATGTTACTTCAACCACATGATGGATTAATGGGAATATGTCTCTTTTAATAAAAAAGTAACTTCAGAAAGAACAGCTTTTGAAAGCACAGTCAGCTACATGTCCTGCTAGAAGCTGGCAGATTTGGATCTGCATGGACTCTGTTTATCACCCACTCAACTTTTAGACCTTGTTTGTGGGCATGGTTTTATTCCACATCCTAATAATTTAGATAGATAAACACATTCCTTGTCAACTTCCACTTCTAAAAGACCAGCGTTTTTGCAGATTTCAGGGGGAAAATATTTTCTTTGCAATACTCAAGATTCTGTAAACAAGTAAACCACAGAAAACATAACCCTGGTTAGAAGACAACTGCAAGTTTTATACAGAAACACAGTAATATTTTTGCATACATTCATTTCATCAGCTTGGCAGCAAATGTAATTTCACAGAGGTGCAAGCATATTTCTTGTTGCTTAAATATTTACTCATTAAAATAAAGGTTCATGTCTTCAGGAAAAGTAATTCCAAACATTCAATAATTTCACTATGACTTTGTGCTTGCATTATCCAAGTATATTTCCTGTCATAATAGGTAAATAATTATTGATGACAATTAGCAATACATTAGAAACAAACTGCAAGGAGATTTTTCAAAACCTTTAAGGAATGTGGACTAAAACACAGGCTGTGAAGAACATAGCAGCAATGTGTGATTGCACGAATGACAGACTCTGGGTCATTCAATTACTTTAGCTCCTCTAGTACCAAACCAAGGAAAAACACTCTGCTTTCCTCCTCTATCCAGTAGAACTTAGACTGAATTTTTTTGCAGAAACTGTAGCATGCTCTTACATCTTACATCTGTGTTAGTAAGTGAAAAAAGTGAAAAAATTGTGCAAAATACTTCAGGCCAACATGTTGTCAATTTAGGATGAGACAGAAAAGTTATTTTGCAATAGCTCTGTGATGGTCAATGGTAGTTAAACATGAACTTACATATATTGGACAAAAGCCATTATAGTTTCTTTCTCAAAAAACACAGATGAAGTATGCAGAATGGACTGGCAATAAGTAAACTTGTTTTTAGCCATAGAACATCAAATTTATGTAAGGGAGACAAAGTATATTTTAAAAACTGTTTTTTTTTTTCTTTTCTTCCTGTAGTCTTCTACATAGTATCTTTTACACTTTGGAAGAAACCAAAACAAGCCCTGAAAGACACTAACTGAATTGAGTCTCAGCAGGCATTAAAGTGGACAATCTAAGGCTTCTTCAAGTCATCAAAAACATATAAAGGGCTCAAATGCAAAGAAATATTAACATTTGTGTGGATTCCAAGGTAAAAACACAGAGATCGGTTGGCTTCTTGTTGAGAAATAAAAGTAGTTTGATGTGTCTGGGCAGCAAGCCTGGAATGTGGATAAATAGAGACCAGGCTGGCAAAAGCATAAACTATTTTTCTCTTCCCCACGGTATGCTGAAGTCAATCTCTAGTTAGTCCAAGAGCCCCATCATAGGTGTTGATATCCTCACAGCCTCAGAGTTTGCTAATCTCAGACTGTAATATTTACCATTACCTCATATGGACACTGTTAGAGCTATGGCTTTTGGGTAGAACCTTATCTGGGAAGGGCAGATGTTGCCAAATATCAAAGGGTTCATGTTTCATAACTGTGATGACTGGCCATTTTTGCCACTTCAATCGCAGTGCAGCAGGGACACCAAAGTCCACTGAAGCTTTTGATCTGAAAGACTTTAACATTATTTTTCTTTTGGATATTTAGGATTATTTTTCCCTTCAAATGCTTTATGTTCAGCTTTACATGCAGTCCCAGAAACTCTGTCATATACAGTACCTCACTGTCTACATGTTGTTTCCAGATTTAGTTACCTGGACATAAAGGGCTTAATGTGTGCCATTTTTCAAGCCCTCAGAGCCTAGGTGGAAGAATTAAGTTAGAAATAAGCCACCTTGGTCATACTGACATGTTTCTGAGATGCAAACTATACTTTAATATTTTTGCATATATAAAAAATAAGAGAAAGCATATAAAAATGTTTTTAAGCCTGCTAAGGCAAGCACTCTTCAGCTAAAAAATTCTAAAACAGAAACCACTCATTCTACTCTAATTCAACCATTTTATTTGCTCTTTGACACATTTTGTAATTAAAAGAACACTTTTTCTTGATAGGATGCTGGATTCAGCTAGAAAGAAAATATATATCTGTTTTTATAACAAACGTCTAAATTAAAATTTTCCCACAACTTAAAGAAATTTGTGTTGGCTAGCTTGCAAATACATATAGATAAAAAAAAAAAAAAAAAAAAGCATAAGCTCAGAATGAACTGTTATTAGCGCTGGAAAAAATATAATACCCCAACCTAATTTTCACTAACCTAGATTTTGGAAATTGCTAAAACATTTTTGTATGACTTTGAATGAAATTCAGCCTGAGGCAAAAAGCCAGGCATAAAAATTTTCATCCTCATTGACTGGAGTATGGAAATTTATAAATAATCTAAAATAGGAGCTTATGATGGAAAATTTTAAGGCAATATAACAATATATTCTGTGTTAGTCATATAAGAATATTGCTATTTATTTCACATAAATTAAAACCAAGAAGTAAAGTATATATTTAGGTTTTCCAAATTTAAATTATCTAATATTACATTTGATTTGCGTCAAATGGAAGATGTAGTGAAGGGAGATTAGATTGTTTTTCTTAATTAAAGTGTCTGAGACAGAGTATTGGATAACCTTTCCAATCCCAAAAAAGCAAATGCAAAATGAAGAGATGTAATAAGGAGGAAATAATTCCACACCTAAGCTAAGTAAAAATAGTTTCCAGCTGAGTAAGTCTTACTCCATTGCTTAGTATAAGGCTAGGTGATGAGTGCAACAAGCATAAAGCAGAGATTGCTTGCTCCAGCTAACCGATTAAGTGCTTGTTCACAGAGCAGCATTCACAAAAGTTAAGATAAATGGACTAATACAATGAAGTTATAGTGCATTAGTCAGAGAGCATTAAATCTCTGTGTAGATGCTTTTATTCAGAAGCCAAGTAACCTTAGATGACTCTAACATAACACTTATTGAAGAAATCCTCCAAAAAAAAAGAAAAAGAAAAGTTTTGATCCATGAAGGAGCACAGGCTTCCATGCCCTAAAGAATACTCAAAGGAAATCCCAGCAATTTAGGAACTGTGAAGGCACCTGCACTCCCTACAAATCACCTCAATTTCCTGTGAGGAGGCAAGAGGCTTGCCTTGAGCTTGACGAGATATACCACAAGTAGTAACAAGCGTGCACATGCACCTCAGCACTGAAGAGCGCACTGGATCTAGCCCTTCTACACTAAGTTTATATACCAGTTTAAACACTTACGTAAGAGCAAGACAATTTCTCATGCATTATGTTACAATTTAAAGTTAGATTTAACTCCAGATTCCATGTGAACAGAGGTTCAGGTTTGCCAGCTACTGGTGGTGGTCAAACTACATGCTGTGTGGGCTGCCTCCCGTCCATGCAGCCAAGCAGATACTTGACAGCTGTGCCTGAGCCACTGCAGTTGTGTTGCTGCTGTATCCCTGTTAGCTAGTTTATAGTGACATCAGGGGTATCTGTAGCCATACCTCTAGAAATCAGGATAGACAGCCCCTGCATCAAACTCAAATATGCTATTTAACTTGCTAATTTTGTCAGCTTACTTGGATTTCTGGTACACTGTGGATTTGTTGGGTCCAATTCTTTTTACTTCTTTATCTGTCTCAAATACCTTACTTTTCAGCTACAACAAATTCAATTATAGGGACTCATTGTCTTTGTCTTCATAATCTTATAATTTATCCATACACTAAAGCACAGCTTTATTCTGTGATGTTTAATATTTGCATTATAAATAACAGCCCTATTAACAGGTTGATGGGATAGAGGGGACAGATATGTTCTATGCATTGTAAGTGAAATAGCTTGATTTCACAAATACTTTTAGTCCTTTCCAAACTAAGTTCAGAGATACTTCTGCCAAAAACAGAGATGCTAGAGCTAATTACAGAAACGCATGAATGTCTTTCCTTAAACTGCTCATAGCATTTCACCATCTTTCTCCTTCCACTTCTTAATCCAAGAAAAATACATTAACAAAGTATATAGAGGAAAAGCCACACAGTATACACAAAACCTTTGTCAATGTTATGATGATGATATGTTGATTTTGGTGTAAAGAATTATTTTTGTTAATGTAACAAAGTTTATGGATATTGTGTGATTAATATATATTTTAATAATTCTGAAGCTTTTCCTTTGCCTTCTCAAAGCCTATAGTAATGAGCTATTCGTATCCCAGTAAAACAGGTCATTTCATTTCACTGCTAATATATCTTTCTATAAGCATGAGAAATTCTTTTATCAGTCCATTTGAGTTATCATTGGGTCTTCCTATAGAGAAAAATAACACATTTTTCATACTTTTATCTCAATATATGGTGTTATTGTTGTTCCCTGTGGCTAATGTCCAGAGACTTAGCCCCAGCAGCAAGTTCAGTGCTGAGGCCAGGCCTGGTTGCTCAGGGTTGAACATGGCTGGGGCTGGAAACCCAGAGGATGGAGCTGGCCCGGCCTGCCTGGGCAGCCTGCCCCACAGCCCTATGAGGAGAAAGTTTCTTCTCATAGTCACTCTGAACCTCCCTTGGTTCAGCTGAGGTCTGTCATGTCTCCAGCTTCCTTCTCTCCACCACGTCCTGCAGTCTGGGCCAGCCCTGGCCCCTCAGCCTCACAGGGCAACTGCTGCATCTCCCCCCATGATGAGAACCCCACACTGAACTCATTCCAGTTTGTCCATGTCTTTTTTAGATTGGGAGGCATGAAACAGGACACGGTATCTAATGTGATCTCACAACTGCTGTGCATGGAGGATAATCACCTGCCTCTGTGGACAGGCAGTGCTCCTGCTCACCTAGCCCAGGATGCTGTTGATCCTTGTGGAAAAACTAATACACTCGATACCGTACTGGAAAGACTCAATTTTGTATTGAACTTGTGTTTAATGTATACATATAATCATGAAATAATTTAATTGCGCTGCTCTTAAGCACGAGCAAATCCTTTATTGAACCAGTTCTCAGTTAATTTCTTTTCAGGGTTAAGCTGACCAAGTACAACCACTGAAATACACTTCATTACTAGTAGTTCATTAATATATTTGTTATAGGCACAAATTAGTCTGGATTTTAATACTCTAAGATCTTTTCTTATAATTTCTGCCTCTTCTATCTGGAATTTCCATTCACTAAACATGTTGTTTATATTTTGGTTCAATCTTCTTAAAACAAGGCTTATGGACTTCAGTGCAGAGGGTGACTTCTCAAAATTACACCTATAATTATTTTTATAACACTACTGTCCTCATGTTTTTGGGTGGAAGACTGAAATTTGTTTGAGGTGCTTCCTTCTATTAAAAGCATGCATTTAACTTCTCAATTTTTCCTATTAAAAATAAAATAAAAAATTGTACATGTTTATTGAACGTATGTTAGAAGGCGACAGCAAAACAGATTAATGCATTTGTCATGCTTTAACTTGAGGCCAGACAGAAAGTTTTCTTTATCTCCTGAGTGCAAAATGTGTGTTAGGAACTAAATATTTGTGGTTTTAGAAAACTGTTTTTGAAAAGTCCTTAGCTAGGGTCCTTTGCCAATGGGTCTGAGTTTATTACTACCCAAATAGACCACTGATACCCTAAAAAATTCATTTCCATGAATACTATATGATTTATTAAATACTTGGGAAACAATTCTAAGCATTTCACATGACCCTGATTAGCACAGAACTGGAAAGCTAGCACTAGAGTTGTAAAATATAAAAACCTATGAAGAATATATATTTATATAAAGAATGTAATTGTGTGAGGGAGAGTGTAAGTGTATACACATCACTTTTAATAATATTTCGCTTGCTTCATCATGCCATTACTAAGTACAGCACTAGTAGATCAGAGAGA
This sequence comes from Penelope pileata, assembly GCA_013396635.1. Classification (NCBI taxonomy): domain Eukaryota; kingdom Metazoa; phylum Chordata; class Aves; order Galliformes; family Cracidae; genus Penelope; species Penelope pileata. The sequence continues at coordinate 103,821 of WBMW01002989.1, read as the reverse complement.
TGCTCATCAAATTTTATTTGGCCTAACCTTTCCAGAGGTGGCTTTATTAGGCAAAAAATCTGCATGTACCCCCAAGAAAGACTCTGTTTACCTGAACTCTGAAAACCAGTTCAAACCTGTTCCTCTGTGGATTTTTTGAAAATGCCAGTTAAAGTAGATTAAACACTCAGAAAAAAGTAGATTCTTATAGTTGAGGTTTTTCTTATCTCTGATACACACCTGGCTTGTTATGCCTAACTTGGATGGCACCCACAGGCCTAAAAATATTTTTTCTTCCTTGCCCAACATACCTTATGTGTTTTGCACCAGAGGAAGTTTGTCTGCACCCCACCTTCTTGTACCTTTGTTACAAAAGACTCTTGGATAAGTTTGAACAGGAGACTCTTATTATGAATTTTCCTTTACAATATGGCCCCAGAAATATAAAATGGCAGTCTTCGTTAATGCTAAGGCATACATGAAATTTTGGTTATCATCTGTGCCAACTGGTTTCTGGATGCTTTTATAATATGACGTTGATAACATAAGTAGCTGGAAAAAAAAGTGTATATTATATACACGTACATAGGTAAATGGACAAAAAAGTAGTTACCTTTTGGTGTTCGTTTTTCATGTCTCTCTGGTTTCTCTTTATGGATTTCTGAAAGCAAGGCAATGTAGAATTTATTTATGGGTACTAAAATAATTTTAATACAGGAAAATATCAGATGTATTCTTTTAATAAAAATAACGAAGTGCTTCAAATATTATAGCATGGCCATGACCTTATCATCTGCATGTTCTTAATTACATACAATAAAATTCATGTGTCAATTATATATAATTATGTGTATTTGCACACATACAATACATGCGCACAAAAGTCATAACAGTAAATGTCTTTTATAATTCTGGTTTCAGTTGAGCAACACAGCTACTTAAAAGTGAAGAACAAATTTTGCTCATCTGCAGTAGCTGTATGGTAACTTGTTGGATATGAATCAGAAAAAAAGCATGCATCTAGTAATAGCATCTTTAGTTGTTTGCCAGGGTTAGTATTTTACGTTTTTCAAATTACCTTTCAAAGGTAAAATGCTCTTTGCAGTACATTTTCTAAGTTTTTAAAGCTCTAATTCTCAATTGGTAACTTCAACACAATAAAAGATAGACTCAATGCTGTATACATATTACAGAGATAAAAGTTGCCAGGTTAAGGATCAGAGTTTCCAAGAACTACTCATTTTAATCATACTGTATGCTAAAGCACATTTGATAAATCCCTTAGCTAAGAACTGCCTTGCTAGAAGAGAAAGTGGTACAGTATTTATCCGTCCTTGCTATGCCATCTCTTCTAAATAAAATTCCTCACCTGTGACATTGATATTGTATTATTACTATACGCCTTTATAGCTATTTTTTTCGACTGTCCTTATTGTGTCAAAACCAGGAAAATATATAGAAAATGAAAAACATGGAGTTTAGGAAAAACAAACCAAAATTAAATCAAGCTTTCATAGCACTGTTTGCTTGCAGTGGTAGAAATTTAAAGGCCATTTACTAGTGGCACCAAATAAAGTTATTAAGACTAAACAGAGTGTCTGGTTTATGGTGACATCCATATTTTCCTCCAGTGGAAAACTGGTATAAAATACTGGATCAAATAGACCTTCGACAAAAGCACATAGAGATTTCACAACAGTCTATTGGAGGTGCTTCCTTGTTTTTAGGGTTGATTTGGTTTGCAGAGTCTAAATCACAAGAACTCTGGCCTTGAAATTAATACAAGAGACGAAAAGCTGTACATATTACATCTCAGTTCGAAGGAGATACTCTAATATTTATTGAGGACATTTGAAATCTTCTATTTATCCCATTACCATTAATTATTCTCTCCAGTTGTAACAGAAGGTACATTGCCAAAGAGATACATTTGCAGCTGTTATTTTGTCTTTTCAAGACTTTGATTTGTGCATTTTAATTAAATATAGAATGTTTTTATTGGACAGTGTAAGCCATCTAAAACAAAGTTTTTACCTTGTTCAAAAACATGACTGTGCTATAGCATCAGGCAACATAGCCTTCAGAGGGGACATTATTTCATGGAGATAAAGGATAACAAAAGATAAAATATGTATTACTGCTAGCTGTGTATGTATGGCAGCATAACTAAGCTAATTATATGATGTCAATGAGCCAAAAGGACTTTTGTTCTTTATTTGTCTTGTACTTTGCAGCCTGGGTGTGTAGTTCATTTATTGTTCTATAAACCTCAGATGTTATGATTAGGAAGAAATCATGCTGTATTGATTTACTGTATTTCAGCTGAGCTTGGATTATTTTTCTTTGCACAACTGCATGAGGATAATTTTTCCATCTACCTAGAGAATCCGGTTGTTGAATTTTCAAACATTTCCCTCTTGTTCTGCTTTAAAGGATACATAAACCAGTTCTGGCAACATAATCAGTAGGAATAGTGCAAGACAAAGATTATTTGCTGCTGGATGATTCCTCCTGGGTTCTGAGCACATCTGAGAAGTTCTCCATGCTGCTGCTCCAGGCTGCCTTCCTGACAAAGCATTTAAAATAAGTTCTGTTACTTCCTCTGCATTATAGTGTATAGTGGAGTCATATTTCACCCAGCTAAAAAGGTCATCCTACATACAGATGTGATTATAGCCCACTAAGTGACAAATCACTTTCTGCGGGGACAAATATTTATAGAATCACAAAACAATCTGGGTTGGAAGGGGCTCTTAAAGATCATCTAGTCCAATTCCCCAGCCATGGGCATCTTCCATTAGATCAAGTCGCCCAAAACCCTATCAAACCTGACTATGAATCCTTCCAAGGGTTCATTCACAACCTTTCTAGGCAACATGTTCCAGTGTCATGTTCCACTGTCAGTGAATGATTGTTCCAACCTTATTTTAAAAAATGTCTTCCTTACATCCAATCTAAACCTACCATCTTTCATTTGAAAACTATTGCCCCTTGACCTGTCCTTACCTGACTCAAGATGACTCAACACCATGGGGTTCCCATCACCTATTATGTCTCACCACAAAAAGACCTTTTCTTGCAAAAAAGAAGTATATATCCTTATTTCAAAGAAAAAAGTTTTAAAAATATTGTGATTTTCCAAATTTCTTATGGCTACTCTGGCTGCAAAATATGTATGCAACAATTAACTGTAGAGCCAGACATCTAAATTAGCTTCACATTTTATCAGTAATTAAGCTTATTGACACAAACACTTCAGTAATGCATAAGTGATACTTTCTAGACAGCAACTTTGAGAATTTTCTGCTACAGCTAGGATTCCATACACTACACAAAACTCTACAGAAATTCCTTGAAGTGAAATACATCTTCATAACACCTGTGTGTGTATGTATTTTTATACACTGCAAAATATGCCATAATTAAGATCTCCTCACAAGCTCCCTATTATAGTTAGAATTATCATAAAATATTGCAGCCTGGAAGACATCAATTCTGATGCATTACAACCAATATTTTCCCAGCACAAATGAATCTATTTTCAATATATGCTGTTCTTGATCAATTTACAAGATAGAAAATAGTGACTGTTACCTGACTCCAGAATATTTAAAGTAAGAAAACACATTAGCTTATTCTATTGAGATCTTTTCTGTTCAGAGAGTTTTGATACTGCCTCATCCTTCATGACAAATAGCTTTAATTTTCTAGTAATCACATCATATCTTATTGCTGAGTTGACAAAGCAGCTATAATATTATAGAAGACTTACATGGCCAGTTTAAAGCATGTAATCTATCTCTATCAATGTGACACGCTCTTAATAAATCCTAAATATTATGAATTTATGTTTAGAAAAATGACAGAATCAAGTAGCAGCATGGATAATCTTCATCACCACGGCAACCATCCTGATTCTTTATGAGATGACAGTGCAGTTTATTAAATTATTGCAAGGGAGTATGTATTTTAAAAGCTGTATTTTATTGTTTTTTTCTTTTTTTTTTTTTTTTCATTTATCGAGCAGATGTGCAAACTACCTTTCCCTCTGTGTTTCTTGGACTTTGAATGGATAAGCAATTTATTTCCTTGAATATGGATACTGCTTGACACCAATTTCTGTAGACTTTGAGTGTTGTGTGGATACACAGAACATGCAGGGTTTTTATTTTGAATAACTTCAAGAAAGGAAGCTAGCAGTCTTGTCACTGACCCTTTCAAGATGCTCAAAGGAGATAGAGCCGTCTATATTGTTTGCAGGCCAATTTATCTTATGTGCTGTTGATTCAGAACAGGCCCTCAAAGTCCACTGAGGATCACTGTTGCAGGCAGCTTTTCTGAAAAACCATGCTGAACCTGCAGTTTGGACACTATTTTCCCTCACCACTCACCAAGCTGATTATTATTATCAGCAGTTTGCAGTGTCTAGCAACAGCCTGGCTCTGGCTGTACACTATGAAGCCCCAGGTCAGGGAAGATCAGGGTTAGGAAAAGAGAAAAAGAATGCAGTCCTCTGACTCAGCATGGACTCAGCTCTCAGTGAATTTACAAGAGTATGACTGAAGAGGCACAGCCCCTGCATTGCATAGCACAAGGAGATTCTTCTGTTTTCACCAACAGAGTTCCTTTCTTCATCTGCTTTTTTCTGCTCTCATGTTGCTGACTTCGACTTTCGTTATCTCCTCTTTTTAACATAGTATAATATTTAGAATTATTCTTAGCCATTTTAATAGTATTGTATTATGGCAGTATCTATGAGCCTCAGCCCCTATGAATTGCTTTTGGTACCACACTGAGTTATAATAGTACATTTCTATCACACAGGAGTTCTCACTTCAAGTTTCTACTTTTCTGCTCCTAGTGAAAAAGCATGGTCCTGCTTCATTCGAGGACAAAGCTATGAAAAGCAAACTGGCCTTGGTAAGACTGCACCTAGACTTCTCCTTCAGCTCAATGTCCATCTTATGACTGCCAAAAACCTTAAAAAGAAAAAACACAAAACACATAAACAAAAAAACCCCAACACCCAAAAAACCAAACCCACTAACAAACTAACCAACAAAATACAAAATGTAAATGGCATAGGAGCCAAAGTGAGGAAAAAATGAATTATTGTCCCCATCTGAAAACATAAGAAAGATTTATTCAAGGAAGTACTTAAAGCCTTCCTGTTTCTACTTAAACAATGTAGTAAGCATGGAAAGTAGGTACAATGTTTCTTCTGTTTAAAGGTATAGTTGGACTGATGGAATTCCATTTCAAATGACAATATTCTGTTTTTTTTAACCTGCCTGTTCTTCATTTTCATACTGTCTTACAGGTAACACAGCTATATACACCTTCAGTGCTTTGACATTCTTTTATAAATATCCAAGTGTGAAAAGGAAAATAAGTCCTACTTTCAGTCCTGATGTACCAGAGGTTAATGATTTGCTTTTGAGAATCCAAAACCCTTACATCCATTGCCAGCAATTTAATGGGACTATATCCTTGCTAGCTTATCAAGATTAATTGGTAGCAGGCAGCTGATAATCCTGAAAAGTTGATGGAAATAGATACCGAGGGCAAGGCAAGAGTGAGTGGTGTTAAGAGCTTCAGAAGATGAGAGGGATGTCATTTTTAATATGTTTTTAGATGCTGTCTGTATGAATAATTGTCTTCAACTCTCCTGCTGTTGATATCCTCAGGAGAAATTTGCAGATGTGCAGCTGATGTCTATTTTTAATCTAGATAGTACCAGCTGGTGAGGGTGACAGTTATCCTTATGGGACTAGGAGAAGAATAGAGGAATTCATGCATTAGAGCAACTTCTAGCTAACTACTAATACATCATGTAGCTGTAGTCTAGAGGGAAAAAAAATGAAATTTGCAACAGGCATAATTGGAAGAAATATAAATAAATAAAGGGAAATATTTATTTGGGAAATTAAATTGGTGGAGCCAAAACCAGTGTAATGCTACAGAAGGGTTTAGGGAGTAACATTCACTGTTGGGAAATCTAAATGATACACATAACCAATTTAGGTGACTTTCCTCAAAGCTTGCTAGTATTATAGTCCTATCCACAGTGTTTCCTTAGATCTCACCTTGTTCTGAGGACTCATAGCAACTTCAGGCTGGGCTACTGAGCAACTTCTCCTGAAGTCATGAAAATATGACAGAAAATGAATTGCTTCATATCAATGAAAATACTAAAGGGGTTGTGTGCTTGTCCAATATATGAGATATCAGGCCTAAGCGCCTCTTAAGCACAGTTTCAAAATTGTTTATCTATCTCTTTGGAAGTCATAAATACAGTTTGGAGTGAAAATTAAGAATTTTTTTGCAGGATTGTACAGCATCTCTTTCACGTGCTATATAAGACTACTTTTGACAGAGGTCACAGAAGACCATTTCTCATTTTTCTCAGCATAAACCTTCTGTTCTGGTGTATATTTACCCAAAACATCATGTTTTCCTGGATGATGAGGGTTACTGTGAAGTGGCTTTGACTGCTCCTAAATCTATTCAGCAAAGCTCAACCACTTCATCATAGTAGTCTTTATTCTCTCCTCTTGGTAGTTTGTTTGGCATCACTAAACAGCTATCAGAGATAGAACATGACCCTTGAATATTCCAGAACAATTTATATATAGTAGCATAGGGCAAACAAGTAGGCTTTAGAGTTTCCATTGCAATACAGATATTTTACAAGGCCTTTCAGATATATGTTGTCTTTTTATAATGCCAAAATGGGACAAAAAAAAGATTAAATTCTAATTCAAAAGATATTCAGTTGATTCCACACTATTGTAGCTTCATCAGTCTATAATATAAATGCATTGTAGATGATCTGCTGACATCTTCCTCATCTTGCTGAGGAGTGCCTTGATTCTGGTGTGATTTTTTTTTTTTTTTTAGCAGAGTTTACATCAAAGGAGATGCACAGGGCAGGAGGCATTTTTAGAAGTGTACACGCTATTTTCATAACATCAAAACATCCCAACACATGTAAAGATTTTATTACAAGCCACTCTTCCAAAATCTCCACGGTTCTCCTTTAAACATTATATTCAATACAATTTATTTTGTCCCTATTTTTCCACATTGCTATGTTTGAAATATCATTCCTTTTCCTATAGAATAATATAGCTTTAGCAATTAGTTCTTAGTAGAAGTGTATCATTCTAGAGTAATATAATGAGGTTATTAAAACAGTTTTATTGCAAAATCACTGATGACTGTCACTGATCTTTCCCCTTGTTTTTTATATTTTTGTCTTTTTCTTATCTGCCAGGACTGCTTAAAACCTTAATCCCACATAATGTTTCAATCCAAAATTGTCTTTTAGAAAAATGGTAAAATATTTATTTTTCCTGAAAAACTGAGATGAGAGAGGAAGTCTGAGAAAAGCCTCCAGGGCTGAAGAATTAGCTGCAAACACGGGAGCTGTTATATAGTTCTCTTAAGAATTTGTTTCTTTGAGATAAATGCAAATGTTGAACTACATCCTCCACCAAAAAAAAACGAAATGGTCATGGTCCTAAGAGATGAAGTCCAGCTTGAAAGCCTCAATTTACCACAGCACATGGAACCATAAACAGTGCACAAACTTATTTTTAAAGGCGTTTTTATGTTTGGAGTTTTTTTCCCCCCTCTAGTAAAGTTTCCATTTGCAGTGTAAAAACTATTTCTTAACAGAAAGATTTTAAAGGGAGGAGGGTACTATCAGTTATCTTTGACCTTTTTGTACCATCTTTGATCCTGTAAGCAATACTGGTACGCTTCAAGAAAACAGTTTTGTTTGGAGGAATATTAGGGGTTGGACTTCGGAAAGAATTTAAAATGGAAGATAGCAGATTTTCACCTTGTACATATTTTACATAAAAGTCATTTTTATTCCAAGTATATAAATATGCTAAACCTGCTTTTTTTTCTTTTTGTTCCCTGATTGCAGTTTTGTATCTTGGTTCTAAAATGAAAAAAGAATCCTAATTAAACTTGGATTTTAAAAAGAACTACACACACAAAAAAACCCACAAAAAATTAGAGAGAGAACCATGCGATCAAAAACAGGTTTTTCTTTTCTCTCTGTACAAAGTAAAATAGTTGTGACAAGATTCTTTGTATGAATTCCAGCTCAAAAAGACATTTGACCAGTTTTAAATGATGTTTTTCATAATCAGTTTTATCATATTCTTCACTTCATTGAATGCAATGTTAGGAAGACCAAATGCAGACAAAATCTATTTTTTTTGTGTGCGTGAAGAAAAAATGAAAAAGAAACACAAGACTTATCATAGTTCCTACGCTCAGTTTTAAAAAATGTCACCTATGCAGATCCTGTCTTAATCTAATAGCCTGTCAATGTGTATTACTATAAATTTGCTTCTAGATGCACTAAGCGGGGCCTTTTTTTGGGGAGCCTGGCATGAAAAAGAAAGATGCTGTGTCTATGGGCCACAGTTCTCACTTGCTGTAAGTTTTTAGAAGAGGAACTGCAGGAATTTTTGTTCCTTCAAACATGCAGGGCCCCAAATTCTGGTTCTGTACTTTCTGGTGGTCTTGCCAGACAAGTTCTCAACAAACATCTTTGTCACAAAAAAGCTCCCAAAACTCTTACAACTACGCCATTCATTTCATCAGGAGCTGGGGCCTCTGCTGCTTCTACACACTACTGCACCTCCAACTGCTTTCCAGTCCCCTCTTTCTCTCAAGCACCTGCCTCAATCTCCTCTCTCAAGCTTCTGTCATCTCTCCCTGGCTGGCCCTTATCTAAGCCTGGGGGAACCCCATCCCAGGTCCACCCCTTCAGGTCACAGGTGCAAGTGGTCTACTGGTATTCCCCAGGCCAGCCACGCCCCTCCACCATGTGCTCAGTCATCAGTTCATGCTGTGATCAGCTGTTTCCCTACAATCTTTATAGGCCATGGAGATAGAATTATCTAGAGATGAGGATACACCTTTTACAGTAGAAACCTCTTGCCACCTAGAAAATTATTTAAATGAATTTTATCTATTTTATATATTTTTTAATATATATATAAAATTTTTCTCCTATGATCTTTCTCAGCTCTCACCAGGTCAGGCATTTATTTGCTCTGTCTCTGATACAGCAAGCTCTCAGCTAAAGGGGGATGTGTCTAATGCTCTCCTCTTCTCTTTGAATAAGATCATCCCGATGCCCCAGTGATGAGACACCAATGTTATCCACGGTGATGACACAGGTATCTTCACCTAAGGTTTTCTCCAATTTAAGAAGATAGCTTAAACATCTGAAAATCTCTGCCACACTTATGCTCAGGATTGAACTACTTTGAACCATAGCCTTGAGGTTCAAAGTTCTCTCTGTGTACCTTTTAAGAAATACCCAGCAACTTTGGATTAAAATGTTCCGAATCAAATTGAAATTCAACCACTATTCTTCAGTAGGAGAAAGAACTATAATAGAACACCCCCATTCCCTAGAGGTATGTAGTTTTATTTCATCTAGATAATATGGAAAATATTTTCCTTACGTTATAAAACGCTATTTTATAGTGGATATGCTATTACTGTATTGATCAGAGTAAGTAAATCAAGATGAGATTGTTAAAAGAACATTAATAACAGAAATGGATGCCACAAAAACTGCAAAGAATACATATCTGGAAAAGCAGTTTAACATCTGAGAATTGAATCAATCAATGATTTTCATCTTTTAACACAGAGTGTACTTTATATAAAGATATACCAAATGCTTTGTAATAAAGTGCAGCCTAGGGAGACAGTGAAAGCCTTTTACAGAGATCTATAATAGCAACTCATACACAGAAAATTGAACATTACCATATGGCAACATAAAAGAAACTGAATTCAGAAGACATTACCAGTACAAATAGATATATACTTTAGGGATGAATGCATCTGAATAATTAATTTCTAAGATATAACTACCACACCAGCAGCTCAGTTTTCAGGTTGCATCTATTTTACTCCGGATTTCTTTTCTCTAGTCCTTTTCAACTTTTTGGCTGGAAAACACTTATTTCTTTGTATAAATATTTTCTAAACATGACTATTATTTCCGGAAGACTCAGTTGCTTTCTTTATCTTTCCAGATTTTTTATTGTATAACAAAAGGATTTCTAAATGATAGAAGCTGATGTTCCAAGTCCTGGAGTTTTTGTAGGAAAAAGAGATAGTGGCCATGTTAGATTGCAACACGAATTTTTCTAGATATTCTGAAGATATGAAATATAGTAGCAGTGAATTATTATATTTCTATATATTATAGTTCTTTTTCGTAATATAGAAAACCATATTAATAGAGACTTTAAAATGCAAGAATTTTAATAAACACCTGCTGTCTGGTCTTCATCAGCTGATTCATAGGGTGTACTTCTCCCATAGGTCCTTCCAGTCCCTGCTACATCTGAAATACTGTATGTACCTAAAATGCGACTAGCCAGCTATATTTATCCATATGTATATGTAATTTTATTTATATACAGTATATTTATTAGTAAATTATTTACATAGAAATATTCGTGTTTATATTTTCTAGTATGGGAAATGATCATTGCTCTGTAATACTGAGTTAAAAGTAAAAGTGAAAAAAACCTAATGCATACAGGATTTATTTGAAGATAACAGATAGGTGTGACTAAATGTTATTTAACTAATCTCATGAGAACTGGTGAAAGTCAATTGTCTTCTTCAAAATATTATTACAAACAAAATTGGTTCCAACAACTTATTGCAACAGTACTTTTTCACCTAGTTTTAATATACATATTGTCTGCAGCCTTGAAATCACAGTAACTGAGTAGATGGATCATAACCACCCAAGAATTGCGTCCCTGTTGAATTCAGTGACACCAGGGCTCAGGTATTCCCTGACTTGGGCAGATGTCTGTAGTATGGAGAATAGCTCTGAGAAATTATTGCTATATTTTTAACAGTTCTTATATCCTTCTGTAGGCATTTGCATAGGTTGCTCTTAGACAGCAATGAGACCAATCCACTGAGTGAACTGGGCTTTTCACCTGATCATATGTAACAAGGGTTATGTACTTAACAGAAATAATCTGACAAACATCAGTGTTTGGAGTCAGGTCTAGGGTAACTGTGTCTTGGCCAGAGCTCTGAGAATAAGTCAGTGGAACCAAGTGCATCCTCAGAAGTTGCCATGGCTTTTCAAAAGAGCATGAATTGTATGTCTTCAGCATATTAATTACAAGCCTAATCGTCAGGGAAATACAGACTCATTTGAAGGGAAGACAGAGTGAAATGGATAAGATGCTTTCTTGAAAAGTTTATTTGTAATTAACAAAGTTTCTTGCAACCTGCAACAGAAAATTCTGTTGTTTGTCGTTTCTTGTTTTAATCTATGATTTGTTAACTGCATTTTTGTATTTTCATTTTTTTAATAAAAAGAATAGAATAGGACCATTTCATGTAACTGTTTATATACCTTTTTATCTCATACAGACGCTCTAACTCACAGAAATTTACATGTCTGTCTTAGATTTTGATATCAGGGAAATAAAGTTTAGTTTGATTTCTGATTATATATTGGCGTAGTAATATCATGCAAATACAAATCTATTTGTTAATAAAGAGATAGTAACAATACCATGATGGTGCTACATTTCTTACTCAATGTTTTCTTACTCTCTGTATTTTTGAAATGAGAGTCGCTTATAAAGGGACTTACTTTTGAAGTGGGGAATAGGGGTGGCTTTTATCTAAGTACAAATATAAAATCAAGGAAGGATATCTTACAAAAGAACTTACTAAGCCTCCGGTATAAGGGAAAAAAATGTTAGCGCTAATGTTAGTACATTTTTAAAAGATTTTGAACAATGCTGTCCTGTGACTAAGTACTAGATTTGTGTTTCCCAACCGGAATGCGTTGCCGATGTTGAAGTGGAAGAAGATGATACTTTAACATATAAAAATCACTGCTACATGTGCATGGTTTGTCAGGTGCACACTAACAAGCTAAACAAAAACATATTTACATTTAAGTTTCCAATTACCCATATGTAAATTGGATTGAAGTTCTAAGACATTTTAATAATCATATTTTATCCATGGATGACAGTGCTAAAGTGTTTGCACTTGCCTATATTTTACAGGTCATTATTTTCAATTTTGCGCTTCGTGTTTCTCAGTCTCAAAACTGATGCCAGGAACATGCACCAAAAGATAATATTTCTCTTTGTTTCTGTAGCAATAAATTCTAGAAAAGGGACCAAAAAATTGAGAAAACATACAGATGTCAAATAATCAAATTTGTCTCTAAAGGTTAAACTACCTCTTAGAAAATGAACAGCATTATCCTTCATAACAATTGCTCTAGAAATAAATGAATCCAAAACTGCTATTAGGCTTCTGAGTAACTTTTGTGAAAAAGCACTATGTTTTACCGTGTTTTACCACAGTTCAGTGGTACCCGCCGTTAAAGACAGCAAAGTCCTCTACTGAATAATCTTTTGCTGCCTCTGATGAATACTGTTTTCCTTGTACATTATAAATGTTCAGACTTCCAATTATTAAAGATAAATATTAGTGATAAGATAAGATCACAAAAATGAAATAAAAAGACATTTGAGAAACTTGTTCATCCTTTTCTAAGGATTCTGAAAGTGATCCTAGTTCTGTTGTATGTGCCAGCCTATTATCATTGCTTGTATTACTATCTTTGCTTTCAATTTACATCTGTATGGAGGTGATCTTTGCTTTCTTTGGTCTTGTAATTATCATTACACTTTTCTCTTTTTCTTTCATCACTACAGATTATTCTTACCACTACCTTTGAATTTTTTTTCAATATGATTGTATTGTAGTAGCAACAGTCTTTTTACTATATTTCCATTATAAATTTTGTGCTAGCATTTTAACATTCATAAAAATTGCCAATAAGTAAAGAAAAAAAATGAAGACTTGTCCATACACCCGAAATAGGTAAGGAGATTTTTCAAAAGCTCTCATCTGCCTATTCATGAAAGCTCTTAACGCACAAATACTTAAAAGTCAGGGACAAAAATATTTGATCCAATATGCACATTTCCAGAGTGAAATTTGGGGAAAATTTCCCTCTGATATGTACAAAAAAATCAAGCTACTCCTCTTCAATATTCTCACGTATAATCTTTGTTTAGGATGATCAAATGCCCCAGTTGTAAGGAGAACCATCTAAAGTACAATTCACAAAGCTATGGACAGAAACGCTGCACAGAGTGGATGGGACTATGATACAGGAATGGGCCTTTAAATGAAAATGGAAAATATACCAAAGCCTGAAAGTTAGGTGTTGACTTTGTGCATCTAGCTGCACACATTTTGATATCCAAAAAGTGCCAAGTTGCTGGTCCTTCTTTGGATCCAGCCCTAGCAGCAGTCACATGGGAAAAAACATGGCTTCAGGCCAGACATGTTGTATTTCTGTCACCCAGAAAAAGAGGTGACAAAAAGGTCAGATCATAGCTGTGAAGATGAAATGAAGACCTTCAGTCATCTGGAGATGGTGACAACTTATTTGTGGGTATTTCTGTGTGAAAGTTTATGCCTGTATCCCGAAAGTGCCTTAGATCGCTTCCTTCACCAGTCCTGATCAAGAAACACCTTGTTACTGCAAGACAGGGATGGAACTCCCTACCCTCTGAAACACTGAGGGAGAAATCCTGAGCACACATATAGGAAGTGGGAAGCCCACTCAAAATCCATTTTGCAGCTCAGACAGATGAAACATTTGAATTTGGGCCCTTTCATTTCTGTGTTACTGAGTTATCCTGCAAGGTACCAGCTCCAGAGGAATCACCAGCTGCTCTTCCATTTCCTTCACACCAAACACAGATAGCTTTCTCAGACATGAATCTCTAAGGGAGGGTTCTGAGCTTTGCATCCTGAGGAAAACATCTCAAGCTGGCAGTTAGATACTCAGCTCCTTAAAAGGGAGGACTTTTAGATCCTAATAATCATCTCAGCACTTTCAACTGGCTAATTTAATCAGCCTTCTGTTTATTTTGATTGCTTCTCTGAATTTAATTTCTACAATTCAAAGTGCTGCAATTTGAAGTGTAAGTAGCTTGCCTTTGGTAGGCATGAGGATATCAATGCCATCTAAAGAAGCAGGTAATGCAATGCTGCGTGTGATGCTGTCTGCAGTGTTTCTATGGACTAAGCCTTACCAAGCAGTGAAGTATCTCTGTAATGCCCCCAGGCAGCCAGCTACACTGGCCTCTTCCAACCACATGGCTTGGGAGCTCTGACAGTAACACACTATAGATTCAGATTCTGCACCCACTGTTGGATTAACAAAATTTTGGGGAGAGGAGAAAGGGCAATGCTGAACCCTATTGGAAATCTTACTGATGGATTAAAATTGAATGTTTTCCTACACAATCAGGTTTTTTTAAGTCTGAAAATTAAAAATCATTCATAGGACGATGAATGTCCCTATCTCCAAACCTATTCAGTCCTTGGATACTCTATTGAGCCTGACAAAATGTGTCATTAAATACAAGCTTGAACCAGTTCCAGTTAACTTCAGAGAAAACCGGACTGTAATCTCTGCACCAACTTACCTTTTGATTTATCATTTGATGCTACAAAATTCAGATCAAATAGGCCTGGTAACACATCTTGTTATTATCAACCTGTGCTCAATTTGGAAAAAAGCGTCTAGATTTGAAAAGCTTTACTTCCTATCAAGGATATCCCATGCCTTCTAATACATTTTCATTTTGATTTAATAGAACTTAAGTTTTATGTTTCAGCATGATAAATTTCATGTCTGGGAAGACTTATATTATAAATTCTATCTGTTTCATTTATGTCTGTTGCAAAAATTTAATGTTAACTATGTAATTTTTTTCAGAAAATATGGAGGTAGTCTTTAGGGCTCTGAATTGGCAGAAGGTAAAATACTTTTGCAACACTGTCATTATTTCTCAATAAATATTCTTCACTTGTTATTTCTAACACTATTTCTATGCAGGAATACATGTAATTCATAATAGCATTAATAAAAGACTCATATACAGGGTAAGGTTACGAATAATATTATTTCAGTAATTCTATCAATTTGTTATGATTTCTTCAGCTTCTCTTGATAATAATGCATTCTTTCAGAGAAAACATCTCAGCAAGTATTATAACTTGAATTTCTGATTTAATAATTTTCTTAAAGCACAATAGACATGGTTAGTAGATTGAAATGTTAATAATGGCAGGATCTATAGCACAGACATACTAGTTAATTCTTAAATTGTGTTGCAAAATATTTGCCCTCTATAGTGGAGCATCTGACCAACCTTTTATTAGGGAAGGTTCCACTTCTCCTAAACCAAGACAAAAAAAACATATGTCAGATAAGAGATATCGCAGTAAAACCAAACCAAATCAAACCAAAACACACACATACAACATGCTATTTCTCATATTGATTCATTTTCATTTTTTAAAATGCATTTTATTCTTTGTGTGCTGAATGGCAAGCACTCTATCCTGTGAGTTTGGATTTTCACAACGCCTCCCTCTTATCATACACGTTTTCCAGGTCTGGGACAGATAAATTCAATGCACACTAGTAACCAAGGAAACACCCAAATCTGTATTTGTGCTTCTGAATATAAACTTGTGATAATGCATTTACAATTTGCTTGGATTTATGCATGCATCCGTGTTGTAAGGAAAGACCCAGTGATTCATTTTTAAAGCTAAATTATGAAATGAATATACAAGTTAGCAAGATTATAAATGTAGTAACACTTCTAGTGAAATCCAAGGCAAAAGACACAGCTTCAGCAGAACTATGAGCCATCAATTTGAATTTGAACGATTCAGCCTAGAAAATAGTAGTTAGTTTGCAGCCTCTATTACATTGATTGTGGTGCACTATAGACGTGTTCACATGCACTTTTTGTGATACACTGCAGTAAGTTGCCTACTGCCATTTCATACTCCTGGTAGATATAGGTGAAATACCACCTGGCTGGTGGGACTGAGGTTTCCAAGCACTGGTGAGTGTTCAGATCTTGAGTATTGAGTATTTGTAAGTCAGGTATTTTATGATCTTTTCTACTTGCATTAACACTTATCCACTCAAGCAGTTGAACATTTGCAGGTACTTCAGTAGTTACAAAATTATAAAAAAAATAAAAATAAAAATAAAAATAAAAATAAAATAAAATACAAAATTAAATCTTATCAAGTTCTCAATATTAAATGTTTTCTATTTCTCAACCATCTGAGGAAATGGCTTTCTGCTATTTGCAAATAATATCTCAGAATAGGATGCTCAGTTCACAAACTCACATGTAGAAGCATATCTATTAGTAATCACGTGTGGTACTTGTATACAAATCTCATTTACATATTTAAGGGTAGAAATGTGATAATATCTCAAGCTTATGAAAAAATAGGGAGAAGTCAATTTCAGCGCATGTTGCTTTTTAATCATGTTCTAGTACAGCCAAATAGAATATAAAATAAGCTACTAAAATAAGGATGTCACTCCTGTACTCATCGGTTGTCAAAATGACCAGCACAATGTGACATGAAGAGATCCACTACTGCTCTGCTCATTTCAGGGTGCTACTTTTTCCTTTTTTAACAGAAGGACTGATATTTCCAAACTCAATACGTTAGCAGTTTCATTTATCAGATGATGTCAGATCAAGAATGTTACTATAATGACAAAACCATAATTTTTAGTGAACTGCAATGTTTGTAAATTTCCATCCAAAATCTCCTTAGTCCAGTCAAAATGATATTTTTTCATATATTTTTCTTTTGTCAATCTATTGTCCTGTCACTGTCATCAGTATATCAAATTATATAAAAAAATAGATCTAGGTTTCTCAGTCTTCATTGTATTTTTACTGGCTTATTTTAGATTTTTCCTGATTAAAAGAAAATAGCTGTTGCTATTCTGTGAAGCAATATCCTGATGCATATTTTGGTTGTGACTTTGAAGTCTTGTATAAATTAGCAGTCTTTACTTCAAGATGTACTAATGGTAATATTTAATTCTGACAGCTTTTCTGCAATGGTACATTAAACATGAGATGAAAGCTAACAAAGAGACCAATTTACTCATTGGAATAGCCAGTAGATGCTTTATTAGCAACAATGTTCACTTTTCGTTTTGTCTGACCTTCTTGACTGTGAGGTTAAAAGCTGAGTAAGACAACATAATGCATGTAAAACAGCTGTTAGAACAGTTACAGAAGTCTTTACGACATAAATACCTTCATCACTGTCATCATCATCACTCCATATGATGTCAGACAGTAAAGAAATAAAGCCATAAAGCCAATCAGTGGATTCTTCCAGTGTCTCATGAATGATTCTCAGTGGTTCCGTGCTGAGCTTGTTAACAGATGTTCCTGAGTGCAGAGTTTGAAACAAAAAAATTTTGAAAAAAATACTCCTTTGGTGATTAAGATTAATCTTCATTTTATATAGGACTAATTACACAATCTTCTTTAACAGAAACAATGATTGTTAATTTTTATTATTCAAGAGTTTCAGAACAGCTTTCCTTCCTGTGCAACACATGCAAATTGTCCTTGCCATTAGCAGAGTGATAATAGCCCAGTGGACTATTTGGTCTACTGCTCTCCAAGTTCTGGCTCTTCTTCTGAGGCTTGGTTGGATTTAGAATAAATATAGATTTGATTCTACCTCATATTTATCCTTTTAAATAATCTCTTCCTTTTGGCCCAATTTATTTTTATGACTCAGGTCCCCTTCCTCTTGACATCTATTTAGTATTCACTGCTTTTGGTGTCCCACTCCTCGTGTCACATCTACCCTTAAGGCCCTGTTCTACACTAGTCTGGGCTGAGGAAATTGTTAAGGATTGGTTCAACTGCACAGACATGTCTCATCTTTCCCGTGGAGTACATATAAAGACTGGGAAGGAGAAAGCTGTGTATACTTGGGCCAAAACAAAAGGGAGTCCGGAATGAAGGAGACAATGGAGCCCAAATTGTGACACACAGCCAGCTACATTCAAATACATACAGTCATGTATCTGTTTCTCTTACAGATTTTCTAGAGTTTCATTCACACACACTTATGCACTTCTGCATATTTAACTAGTTGCTGCCTTGCTCCTGTAGGCAAGTAGGCTGACAAACAAGGAAGCTACAAACTTCCATGTTCTCCATGTTTTTGGCATTAACAACTCCTTGCTGGGACCTGCCATGGAACCAAGGTCCCTGCTTCCCACATATCCACACATCAGAGAGCAACAACCAGTGAATAATAAAAGTATTCCCTTAAAGGCTTTTCCTGTTGTGATTTCACCAAATTTCTCATTACTCTGTTTATATAGTATTTCATGAGAAATCTCCAGCCTCTGACAGAATATTTTGTCTGCCTTTCTGTCCATCATCAAACTTTTATTCTTTTTAAATCTATACCAAATACATTCAGGAAGAGAGACAGCTGTCGTTCAGTCTATGTTACTGCCCTTCATATTTGAAATAATAGACTGAATTATTGTCCTACATATGTGAAGGTTTCCCACAAGTTTAGACAATTGAAGGTAGATCACAGATATGATTTAAGTCATTGGCCTAGTCTTGTTACTAATAGTTTAAATAGAAATATGCACATTGAACTGTAACAAGATGGGAACCATATCTCTGTTTACCACTCTTTTTGTATGCAAATATTTTAATAAGAAATTAAATGCAAGTCTCTTCACAACTAATTTTGGATGCAGAGTTCTGACTCACAAGACAAATTTTAGCAGAAATCAGAAGCAGTCTCACATGAACTTGCAGGTTACAAAGACAGGCAAAGTGCAGGCTTGAAGCAGCTTCTTTTATGGCAGCAGTATGAACAGTTATTTTCTAAAAGTGCTGTAACAAAATGTATGAGTTAATCTATCTGAAATACGAATACATCACTAAATAATTCCTTTTACTTCTAGTTAATTCATTTTAAACACAAAAGACCAGGATTTCTTTTTAATTGTTATTAATATTTTGGATCTGCTTATTAATGAAGTAGATTGAATAAATATATTGGTTAGTGTGTGTGGTGTTTTTATTTTCCTGGAAACTGTATTATATAGATATACGTTACTGAACAATCAGGCATACCAGATAAGTTAATCATGCACAATGGTGAAATGACATTGTAAAGAAATATTCATGAACTCTCTTTTTAATGTACAGTTTTGTGCACGTTTTCAATAGATTAGAAAATTCAGGAAGATTTTGCATAGCATACCAGGGTATATTGACTTTTCTTATCATAAGGCATTTATTTATTTGCATTGGCCTCACACAGAGACACAGAGATTTTAATTTTTCAAAAGATGTACCACAAATGACTTTCTCCAGTGTTTACAAGGAGAATGAATACCTATATTCATAGTATAAGAAAGTAAATTTGTAACCTGACCCCTGCTGCCACTTACATTTACTGTAATCTAGAGATGCTAAGGAGTGTGAGTGGACTCACAGAATTTACATGGCCAGAGGTGTCTTAGAATAACTGAGGTTTAGATTCACAAGCAAGAATGGTTTAGCTTCATACAGCTGCCCTAGTTTCTATTCTCATTATCTACCCAGCCTGTGCTCACTGGTTGCTTAGGGATGTCTCAGTTGCTTTGACAGCCACAGACTTTTTCAGCCACGGGGACTACAATTGTAAACTAAACAAAAATTATTGTCAATGTATTTTAATATATGGGGCTATAAATTAGCAGTTCAAGAACTGCTTCACAGGTAGGAGAGCTGTCCCCTGAGGCAGGCATGCAAACTGCTCAGAAAAGAGCAAGTTCTAAAGAGAAGAGGAAATTACTGCAGCCACCCCAAGGCAAGTCATCTTTGCTGATGAATCAGAGCCCTCAATGTCATACCCTGGTCTTTAATTCACAACATCTTCATAGCAAACTGTGAAAAGGGATTAGAAATTGTAAGTGTCCAGAGGCAGAATTCTCCAGGAACACCTACGCTAACAGGCCAAAGCTGCAAATCCTGTTTAAAATAGGAAGTTCAGAAAAATCAGCTTGGAGCTTTGTGGATGACACTTCAGTGATATTTGCAAAATTAAATTTTGTATACAAACAGATGCTGAGAGATCCATTTGCAGTGTGATTCAAGTGACATAGACATGGAAAGAAGTTTAGTTGTGCACAGATCTTCTATTTAACTTTGTTAAATATTTCCTAAATTTTTAAGAAGTTGTGCTAACAGTAATGATTCATCCTAAAATGCTTAAAACACCACAGCAGATAATCCTGAAGTGGAAAGAATTACTGATCAAATCCATGATCTTAGCTCTCCCCACTACTTTGACAATAGTGGGTTGTTCTTTTCCTAGTAGAGCAAAACGCATATGAAGCAAAGGAAATAAAACAATTCAGGGGGAAACAAGCACAGAGAATGATGCCATTTGTGTCACACACATGCAAAGAAAGAGAAACCATTTTCAGAGGATTTTCATACTCTTTTTTCAAGAGTGCAACTGAAAAACACGGATTTTAATAACAAACTTTAAACTTGACATTTTGTTGTAATATAGATTTTTTTATTACATTTTATTTACAAATGTCCCATAAGGGTACAGCATGATGATTTTTGATGAGACTAGTCTTGGATAAAACACATTCAAATTTGATTAACTATCTTTGGCATATCTCTGTCTGTCATTTCATTTCTTGTCAGACCTTAGAATACAAATTATTTATAAAACTAAGCTGAAAATACAATTCCCATTGTTAGCATATGTTGTATAATATATAATGCATAGTATATAATTTGTAACTAATCTATAACTATAATCTGTAATTATAATCTATAATAAATATGTCATGTATCATGTATTTTGTGTCATATCTGTTGTGTTGGGATGGCTGTAAAGAGGCTTTAAGAATAGTTCTCAAGTAGACCCATGTTGTGAAGTTCTACTGTTTGCTGAACCAGTGATCAGGGACTGAGACATTTGTTCCTCTTTGATAATGTAGCAGAAAAATACAAAATGTTGATTGTGAATAGAGGAGGGAGGAAGGAGGGGAAAGGAAGCAAACGCCTACTGAGCAGATTAAACTGATGGATGAAACATACATTTAATACTAGAGGCCTTTTGTTGATAGTATGTCATTTCATTTAGTCACAGCTTAAATTCAGATTATCCTATCTAACAAAACGTATGGAAAGCTAAGTGTTGAGCCCCTGGTGATTCCTAGATTCCGTCAAAGATATTTTGACCTTGAGAAAGGCAAAACTCTCACCTATATCTGACATATTTTTTGGAGTGATACGAATTAATTGCCAAAGATGCCCTTCCCTTTCTGTTGACTATAAAAGAAGCCAGAAAAATTAGCATAGACATGACAACATATTTTTAAGTATTACTGGAAACTCCCTATGTATTTTGAAGCTGGCTTTCATGCCCGTTACATCTAAATTTAATTGCTTTAATCTTTTCAAGAACGCCAGCATTATTCGTCAAGAAACACTAATTTGGTTAAAAGTGTGAGCACAAGAATTCCAAGTAACTGATTTATCCCATTCTAAATTCCATTCTAAATTTTCCTTGTCTCACAATTTCTTCTCCAGATGATTTGGAAATAGAATTTGAGCATTTAAAGTTAATTAATATCTCACCCTTTACTCAGTTATTTGAAATGAAGCAGTGATAATTTTCATAAAGTGACAGTCATTTCAACTTCAGTAAAATTGTGGTGGTAGTAAGTCCCATAACAATGGCTTTTCAAAGCAATAATTGGTTAATCACATGGTATGATTTGTTGTAGAACCTCAAGCGAATTTGCTTATGCTTCATAGTTTGTGTCATTTATTCCTGTGAAGTACACAACAATAAGTGGCTAATTGATTTGTTTGTGCAAATCACTTTTATGCCAGTCTTAATAACCCTGCCAGGAATGTGGTCTCCTATCAATCTTGTCTCCTTGTCGTAACCATTAAACATATAGCCAGAGTTCAACCTATTTTATTTTATTTTTTTATGAATTGCAGTGAATTACTTAATATTGCTTTATTTTCATCAGTTAGATATTTTGACTCCAATGAATTGAATACAATTAAATTGTTAAATTAAATTACAAATGATGACAATTATCTGGTGTAAAGATTGATCTATGAGATACAACCTAATTCATTGATACTGACAAGGTACAGCCAATGAAGACAGAGAATTTCTGTCACGTTTGATAAAATTCAAAAGCTTAATACTAGTTCTACATAATAAAACATATCCTAGTCTAGTGAAACATTATCCTATGGAAGATTACTTCAAATTTAAAGTTTATGCATTTTTAAGGTTTGTGATTTCTATTTTTAGTTTGGTCATCTGAATAGACTCTGATGACTATCATTGAATTGCAGCAGTATAAAAACTATTCCAAAGAAAACTCAACCTTGATACTTCCCAAAAAATTCTATTTTGTTGGTACCTCAAGTGTAAATATGAAGATTACATTCTGTACTATACTTTGCCTCTTTCTAATATCAGACTCAGATAACTATATTGAGGTCAGGTCCATGGAGAAAACCTCACCTAGAATTGGACAAAGACATTTTACTGAAAATTAGAAGTAAGTAATTATAAGTAGAATATACTTATATAGAATACAGAAAATGAATGTCAGAATATGTAGAATATAAGTTGCATTTCCAAATTTTATAATTAAATTCACAATGTTTCACAAAGTATCCAGAATTTTTAGGTACTTTTGATATAGACATATATCATATGTGGACAAGTATGTTTATCATTGGCTTTGTGGATGACTTGGTTTCATATCAGCCGAAAGGCTTCAGATTTGATTGATCAGACCCAAATTAGGTGGTGTTTTCCAGGCATTTCATCTAAAATAACTTGACGTTTTATTTTTTGCTCATTCTAAAGTTCAAGTTCTCTGAGAATACAGATATTAACTTCACATTTAAAAGGCAGTGCTGTTAAATAATTGTCCAATGGCATTAAAAATATATATTTGTCGGGATGAAATTAATATCTCTCTGCTTATCACTGATTGCTGGGAATCTGTTGGCTGAGGGGATCTCATAGCTGACAGACCTGTCTCAACCAGGCTGTGAAAGTTGGGAGGTTGCTATTGTAAAGAACTTTGCAGATTTGTGTTTAGCAGAGAAGCAGTGCTGCCACATACTAGCACTCTGCTTGTGTCCATGCATTGTTACCTCCAGCAAGCAGAGCGCACATGCACACACGTATGTAGTACTGCAGGCACAACATCTTTACCAGGTGGTAAACAGGGATCATCGCAATGTTGTGTATAGGTGGCTATAGCTGATGACAACAGGATGAACACAAGAAAGGCCAATAAAGAAAGGAAGAAACAACATTAGCAATCATGAACATCCTCAGTTGTCGCTTGACTAAATGAAGAAGTTACAGAGAGAAGTGACAACTTATTTAATCTTGGGGGGCTGCTGTTATGAAGCAAAATTTGGAGTTCATTAAAAAGTTAAACTATCACAGAAGGAGGTTCTTCCACGAAAATCAGTGCATCATTTTCCAACGGGCAGTTGTCCAGACAGATTAGATAATACAATACAAATTAGAGCAATGTAAAAATACTGTTAGATATGGTACAGGTATTTTCACATTGTAGATATCCTATTACTAAAAAGAATGTATAGTACGTATATTTGAATTTCTTCAATAGCAAATAATCCAAAAGGTTACATTTTCACAATTGCTACTGAAATTAATTATGCTCCAGAAATTTGGGTTCTATTTCATATTCCATGAAGCATATTTAATTGTGCAAGTCTTATTTCTCTTCTTAGATCTTTCCCTATTCATTAAGTGAAGTTCTGAAATTATACGTATTTTCAACTTCATGAGCTCATGAAATTTATCTTTCAGAGTTTATCATCTTGCATATGCTAAACTGTTGGAGATGGATGTAGTACTTGTAGAACTACAGTATTTCACTGAATGTCATTCTTTCCAGAATAAACTAATTTTCTAGGAGATTTTCATTCAGCTGTAAGATTTACTGCAGAGTGAAACACGGGAAATAGGATGTCACCTGGGCAGCCCTTCTTTAAACTGGAATTCAGCTTAAAGCCCTTTAAATTTATGTAATAATTTTGGAAAACAATGAAAAAAATTTTGCTGGGTCTTGGGTACATTTGTAGAAGCTGAATGAAGAATTTAATTATGAATTTGAAATGCACAAGCTGTTTACTCATGCTTTGCACTGACACCATGAAGTACAGTAAAAATTTTATTTCAAAAGATAATAACATTGTTTTGATCCAAGGTGACCAGAACAAGGGCGAATGATTTTTTTTTTTACTTCCACTCTTCGGTTTTGTAGATTTTTCTGGGGTTCTGCATGTATGGAAAAGCTTTTACCAGTTATTTCAATTTGGTGAGACAGTTTCAGTTTCAAAAATGCCAGATACATTGGCAGAAAACAGAAGAGTAAATACTGGTACTCTCTTCTTTTCTCTTTTTCTATTTCTTTCTTTTTTTTTTCTTTTCTTTCCATTTTTATAAGTTACCGGTGAACATAAGTGCAACAGAATGACTATAGTAGGATAAAACTTCAGAAGAAAAATGGATGTATGAGGGTTGCTCCAAAAGTAATGTCTCCCATTGTATTATGTTAGCCCACGACAAGAGTAGAATGCTGGTAGTATGGCAGTAGAGGTTGCACCTTCTCACCAATATTCCATTCCATTTTGTTGCTGTGTGACAGACGGCAGCAAAGGTGCAGTCTGACCAAATGATATCAGACATGGAAGTGCGTATGAAGTGAAGGGATGGAATTGAATTCTTCCACGTGGAAAAAATGGCACCCATTGACATTCATTGATGCTTACTGAATGTTGATGGAGACCAAGCAGTGGATGTGAGGCGGTGGTGGTGCATTTCAGCAGTGGTGCCAGCAACAGTGGGGCACCTCCGCTGGTGCAGATTTTTATGAGTGCAGCGTGCAGGCTCTTGTTCACTGCAGGCAAAAATGCTAATGGTGGTGACTATATTGAAAAAATGTGGTTTGTAGCTGAGAATTTCCTCTGTCACATGGCGTTATTGTGCTCTTTGCATTTGTTGTAGTTTCCATGGAAATAAATAGGAGGCATTACTTTCAGTGTGATCTAGGAAAATGTTCCTGATAATGTTTATCTCAGATAAATAGAGAAAGAAATAAGTAGTAGATAAATAACAAATAAGCCAGTAGTAGAATAGTAGGATAGCAGTATTTTTTGATTTCCACTTGTCTTAGTCAGATTGTGCAACTTGAAGTTTTATCATGAAGAAGACTAGAAAAATAAATGTCTGTGTGCACAATACAGGTTGCTTAGAGTCCTGTTTGTTATTTTGTTGGGTCTTCTTTTCTTCAAAATACAGATGTTAATGTGAAAACTAGGTCCTTAATTTTTGTTTGTTTGTTTTCATCTACTGGAAAATATAATTAAGTAGATCATTCTGGCTCTCCAGGGCCACCCAAAGCTTTCTGTGGGCACAAGTCAGTAACAGAAGTGACCATAAACTAAGGCATGGAAATAGTGATTTCAGACTGCGTTAGACAGAAGCTGATGTGGGAGGGGCCAGAACAATTTGACCAGATGTTTTGTTATTATCTTAGAATAAAGGAAAAATAAAAATATATATAATTTAAAAACCCCACCACATTAGAGAGATCATCTTACTGATATAATCCCTGAAGATTCTCATGGGGCCAGGAGCTCCATGCCTCCATTGATAGCCATTACCTCCACAGAGATCTGCCTGTGCTGCAGGTCTCTGCAGGCCGCTTTATGGTTGAACACAATTAATTATCCACAATGTTCCTTTTATTTTGATGAAAGTAGTCACAAGAAGAGGGCAGTCTACATTTCATATGTATTGTGTATTTTCACTTATTATTTTCTGGATAGTTTGAGATTTCAAAGATTCGGTGAGGCTACATTAGATTTGATTTCATCTGGTTTTTATGTGGCTGGCAAAATCACTATCAAATTAGTCTGAATGTTGAACACTCTGGATCAGAAATTAGGGTAGTATTAATTACCTGCAATTGGTCACAGAGATGACAGGGAATTCTGAACACTTTATTAGCCCATTAGCAAATGTGGATTCCTGGGCAATCTTTAGGACTAAAATAGTCTTAAATTATTTAGTTACGTGTACCAATTAAAATATATCCATTTATGTGTACAAGAAATGCATGAAAAGCATTCATAAATTCATGAATCCAATTAACATGGTGCATTTTTTAGCACTAAGTATGGCAGTAACTACAATCTGTTGCAAAGCATGTATCAAACCAAAATGAATCTTTTTGCTTTTCTAGAAACACTGAGAATGTATAAGAGATCCCAAAGTGGTATGCTACTTATTGCATATTCATACATGCTACTCATATATGCCACATGCTACATACTGCATGAGATTCATAGTGTCTTATCTCAGGCTTTTGTAATGCATATCACTGTCATACCGCATGAGGAATATTTCGGTCGTGTTTATATCTGTACAATACAACATGATAGGAATACAAGCTATAATTTTTTTTTTTCCTCAAGGGGATGAACATAACACACTACAGTAAAACACTGAAAAAATTATTTCTTTCTTCTGGGTAGATAAAACAGGGACTAATCTTTTAGCATTGAGCTAATTCTTGGCTCATGCTTTCCTTACATTTCACTGCCAAAGTTGACTTTCAAATTGTCTTTGTACTTCAGCCTCTGAAAAAACTTTCTTACCTATAACCACCATGGAGGCACAGCTTTGTACGTGCTTTGTACATCCCATTATGGACAGTCTTGCTGCAAGATTTCATATCCTATCCAGCACATCCTGAATACTACAGAATACTATAGAATTTACAATAATTCTGTTCTGAATGTGTAAAATTATGCAACATATTTCTAACAATGTAGACTCTATAAAGATCCATGTCACCTAACTCCAGCTATCTATACAGTAATTGTTAGCCTCACTGAGTTCTAAAAACTTCAGAGAGTGAACAGAGAAGGCCTCCCAAAAAGTGATTTACCACATCTATTCTAGGATGAAAGCAAGCACTTCATTTTCGTGTAGCTACATGTGGAACAAATCTCAATTAGTATAAATTGTCAAAATTCCCAAACTTGATAGTTTATTTTTAAAAGAGTATGAAATTGTAGTAATTAAAAAGCAGAATCTGCAGGTTGGCACCCTCTAATCATAGAGGCAACATGAAGATTATATTGATAAATTAAAAGGAAGCATAACAGAGACAATACAAATACTAATGCTATATGCATTTTTGAAATTACTTTCCTTTGAGATAATGACAGCAAAATTATTAATGTTTGAAAATAATGTTTGAACTCAAATTTAAAATGCATCCTTCTCTTCTGAGGTCAGTTTGTGGGTTTTCTACTTAGCTCCATGAATAACAGGGTCTAATCTCAGGGTATATCTGGGAAACTCGTAATTTAGGGAGATACAGCTCCTTTATCTGCCACATGCTAGCAGCTCTGTAAGGGAATCAGATGGAATAAATCTATGTATACTTCTCAGTCATGTAGTTCCCGGCCTGTGTTATTGTGTCTGCTCACTGCTGTTTTCTTCTGCAGTCAGTTCTGTGAAGTATAGTCATTAGCAGTGACTTTGCTACAGAATTGGCATTTCTTGCTCAGAAACATGGTGAAAGTCTATGACGGGAGTCAGTAGGTCAGAGTCAGCCCCAGCATGTAGGTGTATGACCCAGTTGATGTTCTTGCTGCCTGCAAACCTGGCAAAGGGCTGGCTCTGCAGGTGTGCACAGTGTGCTTTTAACTGTACTAAAAAGTGAGTGAAATCTTCACTACAAAGATCCACAGATTCACTCCCCATATGTGAGGATGAGGAAATATGCCCTGTCTTTGTGAGTCCACTGAGATCTCTGGCTAGATGTTTTCTAAATACATTATTCAATACTGACAGAAGTTTCCATGAAATCATGCAATCACACAAATGTTGATCAGAGACATCTCTGGAATTCATCTAGTGCAATCCCTCTCAGCAAGGGAATGTTGCCAACACTGCATCCAGTCATCCATGGCCATCTGGTAAAGTCTCAGGGTCTTCCAAGGATGGAGAATCTGCAGTCTCAGTGTTGCACCATCCTCATGGTAAAGAATTTTTTTCCTGGTGTTCAACATGAACATCCCGGGCTGCATCTTCATGCTGTTGTCCCTTCCTATACCACCTGATACTAGAGGAAAATCATCTTCGTAACTGTTTGACATCTGCTATCTTTGTAACTGTCCTTTGAAAAGCTGCAGGCTGCTCTTAGGTCATCCCTGTTTCCTTTTCTTCAGACTAAGCTCTCCCTCATTCATAGATTATGCATAATTTCTGAGGTTGAGCGTCATGGATCTTCAAGTAAAGAAATAGGACAGAAATTGGATGAGCTGACTTAAGAAAGGCAAATGTTACTTCAAGAAAAAAATGCACTGAATATACTGTGTTTTGTACATTAAAAATATACAGTTGCATATAATTTGTGGCATCTTCCATTTACATTTAACAGCTAGGAAATTAATTTTAATAATGCTTGAAAAATTAAGTTCACAGTCCTCAAAATAGCTGTTTACTTTTTTAAAATGTATGTTATTTAAAGAGCAATGTCAGATGCAAGCAAAAATATGACCGAGTTTCAGATTTAAGGAATCACTTAAAATATGCTCCAAATTCTCCTTTGTAGGCCCACTGGAGGCAAAGGGCCAGTCTGTCAGAAGGCGAAAATCACTTCAGTATTAATAATCCCAGTTAGATTATTGTATGTGAAACCCTGAATTATTTCCATAGAATTTCTTTAATCAGTGGATTTCAGCTAGACTGAGTAGGAAGTCAGGAGCTGAAACCCAGAGGCCATGATAAAAGCTATGTAGTCACTGTTACATATCTGTAAATATAGAAAACAGTCTAATAAGTCTAGGTCTGAAGCAGCACGGTAGTTCTTTTGCGTAACATTTCACCATTAAGAGATCATTTGAATGCCGGTTTAATTGATCACTGAGGAACAGAAGTGTCTTTTGGAAGAAAAAGAAATGAACCTATGAAAATATTGAAGTATCATCTCTCAGAGATCCCTACAAAATGTGAACTTTTCCTGCAGATTAAATTTTACATTATTTCATTTCTGCAGCCTGGTCTGAAAATGTCAGTTTGCATCAATGCCTTTGGGATTTAAGCTCATTTAACCAATGCAACATGAACATCAGATTTCCATCTGCCTAGAAAGTATTCTTCAGTATACAGTAAGAATACAGATTCTCATTGCTTAATATTACCCTGAGTAGTATATGGAGCATGCATGAGCTGACAGCCAGTCTACGAATTGCTTAGTTTAGGAGTTTTGTCTAAGGTATGCCCTGGTTCCTGACTGCTTACTGAAAAAATACCAAAAATATGATTGAATGATTGGTAGTTAGTATGGAAAATTATGAGCAGAGTACGGTGTTTTTTCTCTCTTGGTTTACATCTGTTTTGTCACATTATTTGTGGTGTTCATATTAAAATCTGATGCTTGTTTTGGAAGAATCACTCAGAAGGAAGTTTCTGTTTTGCTGGGGCTCGAGTGACTTCCTTCTGAAAACAAAAACAGATGAGAAGCAAAAGAATTTAAAAGAGGTTTGCCATATATTTTGTCTACCTTTCAAGCTTCTATGTCATCCACTGATTCAGGATTGGTAGGTTTCTTTCAAGCTCTGTCTTTGTCTCAAAAGATTTTTCAGTAAATCTTAAGGTCAATATTGATATATAGCAGGACAAAAATCTATGGATTTATCAGTAAACCAATAAAAAGGCTGAATTTCAATACCTAGTTAATTATTGTGATAGATGGGATAGCTTTAGAGCTGGTGTTCTTCTTTAGGAAACAAAAGGACCTTCATCATTTTTCTGGCTTTTCTTACATGTTTCCCAGTCACTCCAGCCTGCTTACCTCACACAAGTTTTGCTTCTGAGTTAGCCTGCTGAACGCTATGCCCTCTTTCAAAACACAGATTTATTTTGATTTCTGTTATATACAACAGTCAGCTACAAGGCATAAAATTCAAGTTGCTGTGAGCTCATTTTTCTTCCCCATTCCTTTCTTCCCATTCCTCAAGCAGAATCACAGTCATTGTACCACACACATCTTGCCCTCAAAAACCAATATATATCCCAAAATTTGATCTTGTATATTCCGTTTGGATGGTCTTAAACTGGGCTGAATAATACTGCCTAACTGAAGACATGGGTGTGACTTTGCTGATGTTAAGGATCTGGTCCTCTGTATTTAAGTATTTTGAAGATTAATTTAGAGTTAGTACGTTTATAAATGATCTTTTGCATATTGCTTGTGATTGAACTGTGTAAGCAGGTGTCAGGATACTCAAGGAAACTATGACCAATTTCAAAATATATTTAAGAAAATGTAAATTAATAATTCACTTTATTAATTTTGAAATCATTTCATATAGAAATTGCAAAACAGAAATCTTACCATGCATGCTCATATACATATTATATTACTATCAACATATGCATTTTCCAGGATAAGGATGTGCTGTAAAATTGAGAGATTTAAATTATAAAGACATATGAAGTGTAAGCTAATATATTCTGACATTTCTCACAATATCTCTTCTTTTGGTAAACTCAACAGAGACACTGTGCTGACTTCAAGAAGGTGAGAGACATTCATATTTACATAATACACAATCCTTATTAAATTTTTAAATTTTAATATACGAGATGTCAAACAAAATATGCTGAGTTTTACCTGCAAAGGCTTTGTAATCCACCAAGTCAAACATTACAATAGCTACTGCTGACCAGGTAACAATCAGAGCAACAACAAGAAGCCATGCTGCTGGTGAACTGAATGTTGTCACAAGGTCTTCTGTAACTGATTTCTTGCCCACTTTCATGGATGATGGAACAGTTCCGTTCTTACCATCTGTTATTGTTGTGGTCGTAGACATACGTCCTAGGTAAACAGTAAAAGCAGAGGGAATACAATGTAACACGTGGAGCCTAAAACTCAAGAATCTGGCTGCTGTATTGAAATACATCTGTACTCAGAACACACACAATGAAAATAAATATTGCAAAAGTAAATATTGGGCTTTCTGGAAAGAGATTTTCTTGAACTTGGGCCACAATTAGTAAACTTTATTTGAGAGTAAACATAGTGAGATAGCCATGACTGGCCTTCTTGATTATTATGAGACATTTTTTAGTCTGCCACAAATAGCTACAGACCTAAGAGACTGATTGATGAAAACATAAAATGTTATTACTCTCAAAAGGACTGTCTTGTTATGGGCTGCAGGCCAGATTCTTAGGTGATGTGATTAAGTGTACTTCCATTGACTGTAATGGAGACAACGTATTTATGCCACTTGAGGTTTGGCTGGAATTTTACTGTCAAGGGCATGTATCAATGGGAATGAGCATGTTTACACCCCGTTTCATCCAACAGAAACACAAGTGATTTGCATGTACAGTATCATTACACTATGTGAGGAAGCTTGTAGTTGATTTTTAAATACTTCAGTTCCTAGTATTTTTCACTTAATTAAACTATCTCTTCAGAAGAAAGAGTCACAAAGCAGGAGTAATTCCAGAAAGCATAGGTGTGCTGCTAAAAAAGGCAGTAGGAAGGTGAGTACTAACATTAGCTAAGTAAACTGTTTCTATAAATTAATTGTTCAATGGATAGTTAACAGCAATGACTTAATCTACTTCTTAGAGTATTAAGAAAAATAATTTCTCCACACAAACCGTTATTATAGTAATTGAAAACTGACAACACTTGAAATGCTTTCATATTACTCTTCCTCATAAAATAAAGTGATAGCCTAAGCAATCTTGTTTGATGTTTATTTTCCAGTATATACAATAACGAAAGTGAAAATATTCATAACTCCATGGTTAAAAACAATAAAAAAGCAAGGTTCCTCCACCAGCTTAGCTTACAAATCTGCTAGTAACCTACTGTTAAACTACTCAAAGATATGCTGCATATATTCCCTATATAGTTGAGTTCGTTTGTTTACCAACTATTAATAAATGTCTGTGATTTTAGGGATCCTTGCCCACAGAGATCTGAACTTTCAAGGAATCAGGTGATGCCCGATTTTCTCATGCTTATGCTTCTCACCTTGACATCAGCTATCTGCTCTCAAAGCCAATTCAAACGGTAAAGCTAACAATTTTCTAGGATGATGGTGGTAAAGAAAGTGACAGAGCTGCCCTATACAAAGATAAATAGACTTCGTTTCACCTTTCACATGGAAAATGGCAAATCATCATTTAGAAACTAAATGGAGCTAAGGTATAAGGTTATTGAAGACTTTCACATTTGCTGTCATGAAAAATATGTAGCCTCTATTTTAGATTGTCATTGTATTGATATAATATTTTATATTATCATTATATTGATTATCTTAAAAAACCAATGACATATTTATCCTTATATACACATGCACATGTATTTATCTCCTCCAAAAAGATTTTTATTATACAGTGCATTGCATTTGCGTGTACTTCCCTTATCTTCATCTTTTAAGCCTGCTCTGCACAAGCATCCTGACACTAATCAATGCCTTGCTTCAAGCCTCAGAAAGCTGTTCTGCTAAACAGCAGTTATACAAACAGAACAAGACTGACATATTACGTTTTTATTACTTACTCAAAATGTAATGTTATTTATAGAATGTTTATTTTGCTTGTGAATAATGTCTCTCTACCAGAATGCAATTCATACACTTTTTTTTTTCCCATTTTTAATATAGTTTAAAACCATCACTGCTTCCAATTCTCCAAACATAAATTGTATATCAAACATTTCATGGCAGGAAGGAAAGCATGCCAAGTGACAACTAGCAATAAAGATCAGCTTACTAAAGTCTAATTCCAAATCAATAGCATTTTGTTATCCTACTGCATATAAGATGTAAGTAATTTGTGCATGCAACAGGTCATAAATGACACATTATGCCTTTTTTCCCTGGGGGATATCAGTTGAGGTTTATGGTGTATAAAAGGGAATAGAAAGGTACTGTCTCGTCTTGACAAATCTGATTATTATCACAGCACATCTTCAAAGACATGCTAATGACAGATATTTGCACAGTTTTACTAAAAGTAATTAAAACTCTGTGTGTACATAGACGTATACGTACAGATAGTTACCACTGAAAGGATCATTTTGCTAGAACAGTTATTAGTTACTTCCTATTCAGTGCTGCAGAGACAAAGCCGAAGCATGATAGGTTATCTCTTGCATACTTTTGTCTGTCAATGTAGTCAAGTCAAATTTCCTCTTAAAAACACAGTATGCTATACAACAAAATCACCACAGTTACAGTCATTGAAGTGGGAGTGAAAAACTGTTCAGCCAAATTTGCCTCTAAATAAAGCCAAAACCATATAGTTACACCATTCGAGGTTCCCAATGTGAGTTCTTGCTGTGTGATTTAGGTGTCTGAAAAAGATCTAAAGTGTTTTTACGGGCTCTTTAGGGTATCAGAGACACCCTCACTGGGCTGGCAGGCATGACATAACGAGACAGTAACTTCTAAACTTCTTGGAGAAGCCTGGATAGGCCTAAAACACTGAAAACAGAAATCAGTTTCATCTGTTTTTAGATGCACCTCTCTCCTTGTCTACTAAAACACACAAAATTGGCTGGAGGAGTTTATGTGGGGGCTCCTGAGAAGGACATTGTTTGCTGCTACCTAATCCTATAAAGTGTGAAATTGACACCATTGTAGTTTGTTAACTCCAAAAAGAAGAGACAATAATCCCAAAATGATCGCCCTCCCCACAACTCTTTCATCACAGTACTCGTGGTGCAATCCTGATGCTTTTGTCTGCCTTGTCCTTACGGTGCCCAGATGTTGTATGCTTTGTTGTCCATCTATTCTACTGTAAAGATTAATCTGTTAAGATTCTACTTATCTTAACATCCTTACCAAACCTGCAGCATTGCTATTTACATGGTTAGACCAGTAAAGAAAGAAAGGACAAGTATGGGCAATGTTCTTCACCAATCTAACTAGCTGTAATTATCCTCTTTCTCTGAAAAGTATTACAGTTGAGCAGAGTTTCTGCCCAAGATGTCAGTGAGGCTTCAGCTGCCCAGTGAAGAAATGAGAAAGACAGGTGTATTTGTTGCTTTGAAATCACCTGATGGAGCCTATAAGGTTTTGTTGTTCCACATGAGAGAAGTCACTCAGCGACAGGTTAAAATCAGATTCCAGATATCCTTCCCATTCGTATGATTCATGTTTTCTCTCCTAAGACCAATTTCACCGTCCGTGTTAAAGCCAACCAGAATCCAAGCCAGTTTAGCATACCTAGATGAACACTGCTGTGGATTAGGAGATTCAAGAGCGGATCAGTAGTTCCAGATTTGGGGGCAGCAACATTCGTCACAGGAGTGGAGGGTGCAGCTGAAGGCCGTTACAGTTTCAGCCATCCAATTTCAATCCACTGCCACACATTTGTTAGAGCCTCCTGGCACTTTGGGTTGTGATTGTTATTGATTTTCAATGAGGTTAGGAACTTTAAAAAGTTATATATACTTTTCATAAAAAGATAACTCCAGCGATACATACCTTTGACTCCACATCACAATTTCTCACGCACACAGAACTACCCCATCAGGTCACAAATGTCACCTTTACATCAACAGATTGATTTGCTAAATTCCAAACAGCTAAAACTCTGAGATTCTTACTATTCCTCTGGTTTCAGTGTTGTCACTTAGGATACACTCTGAAGACCCATGAGGTGTCATATGTAGAAATAATCCTTGACAATAGGTGACAACATTGAGGAAAACAATGTGTAACATTCAGAGTCTGGGGTGAAGTTGTAGTTCTGGCAGCTTAGATAAAATACCCATTGTATTAGTGAGTTGAGTTCTCCTAAAGGCATAGTAAGCATACAACAACCCTAGACTGCACATACTCATTCAAATGTAAAATAGTAATTTCCTATATTTATTATTTCCTAGTTATTTTCTGCATTACAGCCTTCGTCCTGCCAACAGAATAAGAAAAAATAAAAATCAAGTAAAATATGTAACGTGAAATGCCATTTTAAGGCTGGGTGTATTAAAAGCAGAAGGCTACTCATGCTGCTAGGAGAAAAGAGGTTGTTCCCTTTTAAATAATAATATTGTTGCTAGGGCAATTCAGTTAGTATGTGAAAAGCTTCAGCACAGTCTGCTTTAAATGGAAGAGACAGTAGATACTGACTTGCCTGTTTCACTTCCCAGATGAACACTCCAAAAAATAGGCTATAGAGTGTACTGGATTCAGGTCATTAATGGCTTCTGTCCAACCTATTCTACTTCACTTGGAATATTTAAATATTAATTAAGGGAGCAGAAAAGAGAAAGAATGGCTGTATGAATTGACACTGTATGTTAAACACCAGCTTTAACCTGGTGATCTTATCAATTCACCACTCTTGTGATCAGGCAGATGGGAGTCTGAATTTACAGAAAGGGCTAGGGATTAGAATCTTTCAGTGAAGGACTGGGTGATGTATGTACAATAATCTGCTGCATTTTTTTAGGTTCATCATACATAGCACCTTCACTGTGCCCTCAGACCTCTGCAACTTTCACAATAACTACTCTTTTCCCATGCAGGAAAAGTGCTTCCTAACACACAAAAAACCAAACCACTATGCTTGTGCCTTTTGTTCAGGTGATATGCGTAGCTATTCTCTTCTGTGGATTCTGTTCCCTTGATTTACACAAAGGAAAAGGCAGATTTTCTGCCTAGGAGCTTGCAAAAAAATAATGATAGTAATATTCATTCCTAAAGTGGTCTAATAACTTTTGCAAAGAAAACTTTCATCTCATTATTAGTACATACCCAATTTGCCCACACTGTCAAAGGCACAAGGAGCTGGAAACTCTGCATTGGACTCACGTTTTTTGCCTTTATACATCTATTTGGGAACAATGTAGTCCCAGTATTGATAAGGAAACTTCTTAGATACACTAATGTGTCACGTTTCCTACTGAACTAACACAGTAACATAAGGGCAAGAGTTCCTAATATTGACGGAGAAGTAAATGAAAACAGAAATATTTCTTAAATAGGCAAATTCAGTTTGTC
This sequence comes from Penelope pileata, assembly GCA_013396635.1. NCBI lineage: Eukaryota > Metazoa > Chordata > Aves > Galliformes > Cracidae > Penelope > Penelope pileata. The sequence continues at coordinate 67,744 of WBMW01002989.1, read as the reverse complement.
TTTGAAAGCTCTTTTCTCATCATTACTCGCAACAAGCTCTGTGAGTATGGCAGAGAGCTACAGTTCAGCACAGAAATGGGTAGCAGGCACCTAGCGTAGGTCTTCTGAGTGTAAAGGAGCTTCTGCAAGCTGGTAAGCAGAAGTGTGACAAATATAGAATAATAAATTTATTATGAGTTGCAGCACAAATCTTCACTTGCAATGGTTGACTTTCAACTATTTATTTTCCTCTGTTTCATGTTACATCCCAGTATGTATGAATGCAAGAGTACAACTGGAATAGCTAAAAGGAAGCAACAGATAGTATGAGTTTCACAACTGATACCAGACTTTAAAGATTTTGAAAATCATCACACAGGGTACTGAAATATTTCTCTACTCACAGTTTATATAATTAAAGCGCAAGAGAAAAATCTCTCAATGCAAATCATGTATATATTGGCAAACTTCTCAAAGTTAATAGGTAGTGTCTTTGCGGACTATCAATTTAGAAAGCTGTACTTGGGACTGTATGTGAGGGAACATTTGCAGATTTATTGGTGACTGATAGTTATAAAAATGTAATATTCTTTATGAAATGTGGAAAATGGGGTTGGAAATTATGCAGCAACCAATTCTATATGACAAAAGAAATAGAACAGAGATTATGGAATATAGAGAGGACCAAGCATGAAAATTAACTGAACAATTGAAAGAAGAAAAGGCACTTATAATTACATACGGTGCTGTGTACACTTTTAATTTCCTTTTCTCTTATTATATCTGTATCGCTTTTACTTTTGATCGATAGAGAACATCTGATAGTTTTAAGAAGTAAATTCTATTAGTGTTTTCCATTCATTCTCCAAGAAATTATGTACATCAATCACATATATCAATTTCAATAAGGAATTTGTAGAATAAAAATACATCCATTTCATTTCATTATGTAGTTCAATGACAATGTGTAGTATGTGCAGTATAAATAAATGCTATTATTAATACTACTAACGATAAATAATATGAAGTGAAAATTAGAAGTTATTAATTCTGTATTCTAAACTGTAATCTATAACTTGGTATTGTAATAAAGACTCTTCCTTAAGATACAGTACACTACCTACTACATGGAAGAAACAATACAGTTTCTCTGAATAATTAATTTTTTAACTAATAATAACTGCATGAGCAGAAAATGACTTTCCAATAACACGTGGCTTTGTTATGATAAGGACTGGGAAACTGCATGGAAAAATATAAGTACTTTTAAAAATAAATATATAATCTCTGGCTCAGAATTTCCCTTTATTTCAATTCTCTAAATGCTGGAGAAGTATTCTAGCAGAATAAGTTAAGCATTTAATGCTTGAACTTACACTTTTTCCTCATCATTAGGCAGCAGCCACTGTTGAAAACGATGCACAAGCTGGACCAATCAACAGACACGTTGACTGTTCTCATGCTCTTGATGACCTCATTCTCACCAAGTAAATACTGTGCTTTTCAAGTAGGTCTGCTGACTTCAAAGTACCTGTTCCTAGCATGAGATGATCATTGTAAGTAATGGATCAAACTGGGAGATGAGATCAAAACTTCAAAGAAGAATTTATTTTTAAACAATATTTTATTTCTGTTACTGCTTCTCCATTGCTCTTTCTTTGTAACGCCACTTACACGGAAACAGGATATTTCACTTCTTTATTCAATGCTGCTTATAATAAAAAGGAGAAACATATTTTTGAGGGAGGATTCTTTTCCACATGGAACAATTTTTCAAAACCTGCTGTGAAGTTCTAGTGACTCTCAATAAAAGAAATAGTGAAAATTCAGAAACTGATCTTCAATGTTTTTAAATAAGTTTCTTATTATGGTTTGATATTTCTTGTACAATGCACTATATACCTGGTATAAATCACTTTCTGAAATGATTAAACAGTTGAAGAACAGAAGCTCTCCATCACATTTCAAGAATGCCAAGTCAAAATACTCTTAAAAATCACATTTTCCATCTAGCCACAATTTTTAAATGCATGTATCTGATTTTTTTTTCCTGAGTATACCTACAAAGATCACTTTAAAGATACTTCTGTGTATATAAAAGAGTGGCTGTATGCCATGTATTGAGCTGGTTTACATAGTTAACTATTTGCTGTGCAGATTCAGACGATGGATTTGGACCATTGCTGCATGCTACTAGGGTAGCCTGGGCTTCACAGTAGCCCTCCTAACCAAGGAGGGAAATCCAAGCAGCAACTAATAAGTTTCGTTTGATAAGGAAAATTAAGATTACGAAATGTGACAGTAGGGAAGTAAAAATAAATAAAAATACAATTCACTACAAGCGTAACAGAAAAATGATCTTCAGATAACTGTGATAAGGAATAAGGATAACTAACTGAGAAAAGGGCTTTTTGTACAAGACAGATTGACCCTGAAAGTAAGAATAGGAACAAAAGTCTTGCTAAACAACACAAACCACACCTTATATCCTCTGAAAAGGTGTTTGTAAACACCTGTTATAGGCAGCGTCTGTATTTCACTATGTTTGAATTTCACAGTCCACTCCATTAAGTGGAGGAAAATTTGTTTCATGTATTTTTTCAAGGAAACGTAAAAAAACTCTTCATACTGAATTTGCTTATAAAGAACATTATGCAGATATGACCTTTAACCTTCTATTTCTGTGCATTTTTTTCCTGTGTGCATGTATGCTTCAGAGCTTTTACATTATTCTGGTTATTATCCAAGTATAACAGAAGCAGAAGGGATGAGCAGTTAGTTAGCAGTTAAAAGATTCTCTCTGTTGTTGACCCTGCTGAAGTAGTCTTACATGACATTGTATTGTGAGCCTCTTTACAACAAGTCACATTTGGAATGACTTTAGAAAGAAAAGGAAAGGAAGGAGAGCCCTAAGGTCCAGATTTAAAAGACAGTGGGTTTTCTTGGGAAATTGTATAGATCATTAAACTTATAGCTATATCACTTTGCGTATTGATTTCTTGAAAACTTAGAAGACCACTGGGTTAACAATTATCAACATGGAATAAATTACTCCTAAAAAATCAAAACTGCAGAAAGATCATGCTGAACAAGAAAAGTGGAATTTACTGCATGTTAAACTAGCAGCCAACCACGGCAAAGGAACATACAGGTGTTCCCTTTCCAAAAGGCAGTAGACCAAGATCTATGAGTAAGATATTTACATCTTTCTATTTGAAATGTCTCATCAATTTGACCAATCTTTTTCATCTTCTTTTAGAAATGCTGAGATTTGTTCAAAAACTCATGTTTCATTTCCAGTTCCTCATTATACAGATAAAACAAGAGTGTAATAGACTTCTCAACATGCAATACTAAAATTTCAGTATCCTGAAAAGTTCATTATTTTTTTAATTCCACACCTCATCTTTTTAATTGATTGGTAGTAATACCTTCCCTTCTTTGGAAACAAATTGTTGCTGTAAAACAGTAAAAATAATTTTTTACCTTTTTGTTCATCTTAGAAATCTGACATTTATGAAAGAGATGCCAAAGGGATACTCAGACATGCTTGTGAGTTGATATAAGCTGAGAGGTATATCTTATCTTTTAAAATGTCAAAATGAAGGTTGAAGGAAAATGGTTGCCATTTATCTTTACATGGCATGAAGCCTTCTGAAGCAACAGCACTGTGTGCATCTTCTTTGTTATTTGTTTTTGGAAACTCAACTCTATATAGTCCTGAAGCCTTCAGAACGGATGAGAGAAAAAACACCAACTTTTTTTCTTATGGAAAAATAAATCTGTTCCCATCTGTAAAATAATGATAGTTATAATAAATATTGAAAGTCACCAAGATAAACAGTAGGTTACAAATATCTTTGCCTTCACTCCCAGCAATAATACCAGTATAAAGAAACTTTGTAAAGAACGTTACAGATCTGTGCTTCTTCTGGTGGAACTAGCGTTGTCTCCCAAATCTGTGTCTAGGAATGATTAATAAGATGATTTGCTTTATTTCTTTTATTCCAAGCTAACCTGACAGTGGAGTTAGGACCAACTTTATATATCTTAACAGACTGGTATCTGAAGCCTCTGAAATAGAAAGCATTTCTAACAATAATTCAATGTACTCTCCACAACTCATAGGTGGAGTTGATTCTCCTGCTATATCTATGGAGGAGCCTTGAATATTGTGTATAGGTCTCTTTTCCAAAATGTAAAAAACCTGTTAAGGTCCTTGAAAAAGTGACCAGAGTGCAACAAAGCTGGTAAAAGGGCTGGATGCCATGTCCTGTGAGGACTTTTGTCAAACATCTCTCTGCTGCCATCTGTTGCACAGCAACAAAATGCAACAAAATATTGATGGGAAGGTTCAACTTCTACTGCCTTACCATTGATGTTGTGGGCCCACGTAATAAAAGAGGTATTACTTTCAGAGCAGCCCTCATATTCTGAAAAGATTTTGCTAAAAAGTGCAGAGACAAAATTCTTCATGTGATGAAAGGTGAAAACTGAAATCAACACTAGAAGAAAGTCATGTATGTCACTGATACATCATGTATGTAAATGATAATTTACATGACACTGTATTTCAAGTTGTGCTATCTGGAAGAAAGAAAATTGAAAGAGATCTATTGAAGAAAATTATTATATGCCTCTTGAAATAGAATAACCAATTTCACAAGAGACACAGTAAGCTGTATTTTGTTATAGCCCATATATAGTCCATGGGGATAGAATTCAGTGTTAGGTAAAAATTAATAGATCATACTGTAGTCAAATTTTTTAACATGTGAAACCCTTATCAATTCCAGTTTGATGAGAAAAGATCACTACATAGTATTCATGTACAGGTACAAATTCTTAGGTATTTTGTTTTCTTTTTTCCCTGTGTAGATATTTTTATGACATCTCATCTACACACTGAATAGAAGGGAAAAAAACCATTTAGGGTTCTTTGAAGGTTATCCGAGGAAAAAACAAAATCACACCCATCACACAGTAGTTACACTCATTCTCTGCATCCTTCCTCTGCCAGCTCAACTCTATCGAAACTTGTCAGCTGAGCAAGGTTGTGAACAGATTTTAGAAATGGTTAGAGTCACGTGACTTTTATCCAGAAGTAGATTAACAACAACTGGGATGATTAGAGAGTCTGTCTTGTACCTGTACCTAAGCCATGAGGACTTCTAATATTTCTAATTTTCACACCACCACATTCTGAACAAATCAGCCCAGAAAGGTTGCTCAATAGCACAATGAATATCCTAAAGATTGGTTTAGGTCCTCCCGCTTCTGTGACCTGGAAACCAGGTCTCAAATTCTTGTCATCTAATTTAATCTATTAAAAGAAACCAGAGACTGAACTGCACTTTAAATCTTTCTAGCACACCTATTCAGATCTCTGCAGAGCAAATGAGATAAAATAATAAAGACCTTACCTGACCAAACAGATATGAGATTCTGAATGGTCTCTAATTTATCCCGGTGATAAATGTGAAGAAGTAGTTACCTGGCTACATTATTCAGCTCCAGAAATAGAGCCATTCTCCATAATAATTCATAGAAATATCCCTCAACAGACAGTGATATATCCATGTGACATATAAAATGAAATCTGAAATGTTCCCTGTGTCCCAGATGTGTCAGGCTGCGCCTAGTGACAGCAAGACTGTTCTGTCGTTATGTATGGGCAATTCTGGAACAGGAGACAGGTATGGGCAGATATATTTCTATACCTCTCTGGTATTTATCTGAAGTAGCTATGGAATCCAAATTCAGCTTTTGGGGACCAGCTATGACTTTGTCTTGGGGAAAAAAAAAAAGAAGAAGAAAAAGTAGAAGTGTTGCATGAAAAACAAAACATAGATGTGTGCACTTAAAAAGGCTAGTGGTTTTATTTCCAAACTATAACTGAAATTCCTATTTCTATATCAACTCTGACTTGAAATGCAACTGTAGGATGTGTTAGAGGCATGGAATATACCAAGAAGTACAAAATCATTAATATTTTTCATGTCTGATATTAGTGTTCTTAAATGGCAGCTTTTTTTTTTTTTTACTTCTAGTCTTTTCTGGTATATGGTAATGGCATCAACCATTTTGATTTACAGAGAGACAAATGGCAGAATTATCAACTGATTAATTTAGCTCAAGAATTTTTTGTTTCCTACAGTAGATGCTAACTTATCTTCCCAGCTGACAGAGTAAATCCAAACCCCAAATGAATGCTTTTTGCTTTCTGCATACATATGTCACAAACTCTGTCTTAATGGTTTCCACACAAATAATGTTGTAATTTTAAAACATTTTTTTCACTAAGCTGAAAATTGCCAATGCTCATACACATCACATTCCTACTGTTGTGCATTTCTCCAGTATTAACTTGATGAATCATAAAAAGTAAAAATGGTTTTTCCTCTGCATTTTTGAAAATATAAATATTTATCCATATAAGAACCATAATACTTAAGAAGGATGTTTTCAGTATTGAGTCAGGTGTTGGACAGGAAAAAAATAATTTTGATTTATGGTTTAATTGTGAAGCAACTCAGAATTGACATCTTAATCTTTAAAATTATTCATATGAAAGATTTACTTGTAGGTCAACAGTCCTTTAAACATATTTGGTGACAAATAAGATAAAAATATCTGCATTTAAATATATTAAAATCAAAAGATGATTTATTTTTAATATTTTTAATATCAATCTGTATAGGGTATCCTTTATTCTACTTACATTAAGATCCTAAGCATACAACCCAAAATAGAGAGAGTGCATTAATAAAAAGCTTGTGCATTTGCAATGTACATGAAATAAAAATGTCTACTGAGAGACGTGTAAAATTATTTTTAAAATGTAGGTTTCTTGATTTTAGAAAACAAATTCAAGCTTGTGGATGCTTGCGCAGAACATAGAATGTTGCAAAAATATCATTAATTTTAATTTACTTGAATTGCATTTGTCTAATTATTACTAGCATAAAGATGGAACAAAAGTGTTGAAACGCCTCTGAGATGTCCTTTCTGGGCACCTCTCCGCCCCGTTCATGGATGGGTCATCCAGTTACTTACATTTTCTGAATGTGAATCTTTCTGAAGGTTATAGCCTTTCTCAGTTCCTGTGTCTGCACAAAAACATTAGACACTGAGATAAAACTGAGTTCCCCCTTATTTGGTCATGGAAGACTGATTAACATCTAAGCATACTTTCGCAAAGCAGTCCTCAAATCTCAGTGACACATCTTAGAGCAGAGATAAGCCTTTCCACTTTTTAATGATATAATCAAAAAACATTTGTGATCCTAAAGTCCCACCTCAGTGCAGTTTAAAAGGCTTTATTCTGAGGGAAAAAAAAAAAAAAGCTTCCATTTCAAGGTGACCTCTCCATGTTGTTATTACTAACTGGGACAGAAAATGAGATACAGCAGAGGAAAATTTTGAACTAGTTGGAGTGATTGTTTCCTTATTTCCTTTCATGGATTCTTAAATAATGTTTAGCAATTGCTGTAAACATGCACAAAATCATCACAGAACCATTCTGCTGTCATCCACCAGCTGTAACACCCCCCCACATGTTCTCTGTAATAGCATATCCACATAGTAGGAGATCCAATATTTGTAGCCCATGCAAACAGCAGGTGCTGCAGAGCTTGATCCTGTCTAGGGTGCCTTGCATGAACATCAGATTTTTCAGGACCTCTATGAGATTTTTGGCATTTCACCTCAATCTTAGATCAAAGGCTTTTTTGCCTCATTCCATAATTCTCATTGCAATAGGAAAAGAGAAGGGTGAAGTTGCATACTTGTATATCAAGTTCAAACATGATGACTGAAAAGGATATTTATGTATAGTTGTCTAAATTTCATCCCTCTTTCCTTCACCTAACAGAAAAAAAACTTTTGTTCCCTGATTAAACATGGGCTCTATCAGTGAAACAGAAACAGCACCTGGGAGGACATTTTTCAGCCTGTCTTTACTTTGCAAATTGCCTGTGCTGTATTCATAGACCTTCTGGTGATGCTTAAACATGTTCTGTGGAAACACATTTTCCTATTTTCTAAATATCCACATTGTCCCAGACCATGTACCAAACGCAGAGTTCTGTTCTGGGTATTATTATAGATCTTCAAATTTGGATTTATTTACCCCTAGTCTTCTAACAGTTAGCTCACACTAAAGTAAGGCCATCCTATTTTCATTTGAAAGAAAGGAAGCAATGGAGCAATTAAATCCATAGTGAAGGCCATACTGGAAATCTGGCAAGAGAAGGAACTGAACCCATGTCTCCCTTCCTAGCTTCCGGTTCATTGCATCCCTATATCGTGTACAGTTTAAGCAAAACATGTCACAGGCTTTCTCTGAGTGCTGTTTGTCTTCTTTGCATGTCTTTTCAAGGGGTTTATACACATTCAGTATGTGTATAAAGTTTCTTTCAGTTTTTTTTTCATCTTGGATTTTAAGAATATCAAAGCTATGGTTACTTTCTTATTTCAGGAAACTTTCAAGCAGTCCTCTGAAGTTTCTTTAATATTAATACAGCATCCTCCACTCATATCTTTGCCAGTATAATAAAAAGAGTTAGAGATGTCCTCTGCAGATGTAGAAGATGATAGTCCTTTCTAAATTTTTAAGAAAGCTTTTGAGAGCTACTTAGGAATTCTGTACACAACTTTGCAAGATTTTGCAGGCTGTTATACTCTGGTTAACGGCCTATTCATCATCTAACCTTTCTACATTAATTTCCTTTTCTATTATATCAATGGAGTGCAGCTTCAGCTGTAATTAGATAGGTGCTAATAAATAAAAAGTGCATGCTTTCACATTTATTGAAGATGAACATTTACATTACAGTCGATATTTCAGCCTTACAGCCTACACTGATGATATTCTTATGGTCGCAAAACTAATAATATTTCACTCACTAACACAATTCATTCCCAGAAAAGTACAATGCATTCAGAATGCTATTAAAGTACTGTAGTGGAAGACAAGAATAGACCCAAAGTGTAAATAAAATAGCTGAATGACTAATAATGAGCAATATTCACATTGTAGTATACTGAAATAGAAGCAGGCCATAAGACGTACTACGTTTGCTATAACTTGACCCTGTTGTGATTAGAATGAAAATAAAAACACAAACAATAATGCAAAGAGAAAAGAATCAAATGTGACAATAAGTTAAATGAGGCTTCTATTTTCATCACCTATTGTTTATAATATATATTAGCACAGAAGGAAAGAAACAGGGATTCAAAAGTTAGATAGAATACAGAATTTTGATCATTTCTTGGCATTTTATTTTAGATAATCCTTAGGTCAGGTGCCACACAGAACTGTGAAAGAAACTGTAAAGGACAAAATCCTTAAATAAGTCTACCCACATACCGCATAGCACCCGGTGCACTCCTCAGGACCCACGCAGGTAGGCTGCCTTTGGCAGAGCTGTAGAGAAATGCTAAAATGCCTTTAGGTTTCTTCCACCGTTGGGAACTATGACAAAAGCTTCACACCACCTAAGCAGGCATATAAAATATAAATAAGACAGCTGAGTCTGTTTCCAAGTCCAGATCAACTGTTACCTCCCACTCATCCTGCTTATTAGGTCCTGAGTGGTATTATTAGCTTTTAAAAGATGTTCATGAGACATCTGCTGGGGGAGAGAGCTGGAACTTTGTCTCCAAGTGGGTAGGCTAGATTTTTTTTTTCCTCCTCCAGGAATGCTCACATCTGGTCAACTATAATCTGACAGAGTCTTTTGGTATTCTGTCCTCAGTGGATGCTGTTCCCCAGGAAACCATTACGCTAATAGACTTGGGAGACCATTAAATGTCTAGAACGTCTTCATTCCTGTGATCAAGAGCTGAAAATGCCTTTATTAGGTCTGTGAGTATAAGGAAAGTGTCATGGAAAGGAACTTGTCATGGGAAAAATTTTCTAGGCTTTGTTATGCACAGCATAGTTCTGAGCTGATATCTCAATTCACACAGTCCTGCAATTAGTATCACATTTAGACAGGTGTTACTTCTCTGCAGACAGAAGCATAGGTTAAAAAGAGCTAGAGTGCTGTAGAACTTATAGATTCATATTAATGAAAGTTGGGGAAGGTAGCTTTTATACAGAATAAATTCTGGTGATGCATGTGGAAGAGCAGGGAGGAAAGGCACAAGCCAGGAAAATGATATTTGTGCAAGATATCTCCTGAAAATTAATAGTGTGTGTGCTGGGAAATTCAAGTTCTTCATATCAATGTCCAAAAAAATGTTGATAAAATGCTGGTTATAAAGTCAGGGAAGAATACAATTATTTATAATTCCCTATATTACCACTTCACTGCCACAGCATGTAAGGAAGTTGAAAACACAAAGCAAGAAAAATATTTTTACAACCTAAAGTCAGTCAGCAGCTTACTAGCTGATAACAAAGGACTAAAAATATCCTAAATAAATATATTTCACATATATGTGAAAAATATATTTCACATATATGCTTGTTCTTCTTTTTCAGTTGTTGAGACGCAACTGTAGTTCTAGTGTGATTGAAAATCATTGAAAATATTCTCTCCAATCACTGCGAGAATAAAAGGTAACATTTCTACACTTAAAGTAGCAGAAAAGTTTGAATCTTCCAATTAAAATAATGAAAGGAATAAAAGAAAAGGAAGCATTGAAAGCCAACAAAGTCATGACTATGGCTGAAAACAAAAGGATCTTTTCCAAAACAAAATTCAGAGATTTAGCAAGCTCTGTGAAACTTAAATGAAAGATCTAAGTAGGTGCATCTACCTTTTGAAGAATTCAAATAATTCAATTATACAAAGTGAAACAATTCTCAAGAAAACTTTAAAGATAACAAAGATTGTGATAGTAACAAGAACAATAGTGATTTCAAAGGTATCAAGTTGACATATTCAATGAGTCCTCAAATGTAAAAGAGTTTACAGTAAATGGTAAAAGTAGAATAAAAATAGAATTGATGTAGAGAAAATGTATAATGTTATATTCAAGAAGATGTGTGCCAAGCACAAATCCTCTAAAAACATGAACACTTCAGTTGAGTTTTCATTCACACTAATTTGAATTAGTGTATCTATCTGTAGGAAGATTTTTCACTTGTATATTCTGTAAGAACAGCTGAAAAAGTATTTTTAGTGAGGAAACTAATAATACAACTATTATTATAAAGTATACCTTTAAAAGTTTGCTGAAGCTGCTGAAGGTTCTGCAATATCATTTTGCAAAATCACAGAATTTAAGACAGAGTGCAATTCTTCATGAAGTGCACTAGGCCTGAAGATTTTAAGACCCCTATTTGAATACAGAAAATTTTCTATTTTAAAATGCATTAATGTTATATTTCAGGCTTAATTGATATTTATAAAGTGCATTCTAAACAAGAATGCATTTAACTTTGTTGTTGCTGCTTATATTAAAATGTAACACTTGAGAAGAGAAAGAGGAATACAGTGTACAGCTAGGAATTCACAGGCTATTGTAAACATTCCATTTTTCTAGCACACATTACGCATTCCTGTTCTAATTTGGTCTTTGGTACCTACACTTATGACAAAAAAAAGAAAAATATCTGTGGCTACGTTTGGTTTTGTTTTTCAGTTTAGGGATTAATCTCCATATTATATATTGCCACAGGCTGTTCATGTATCTGAGAAAATGAGTATTGCTGAGTAGGAAGCAGGTCTAGGGAATTTTCTAGGGATTTACTAACACAGGTTTTATTTCACTGCTCCTTTCTGTAGGGGAACTGTTCAGTCATGGCTTGAAGACCTAGACTGAGCACCTGGTGGAGGGGTGCAGCTGTCCCAGGGAGCACAGGTAGATTGTTTGCACCTATGCTCCCCATGTGATAGGAAAGGGGTGGACCCAGGGTGGAGCCACCGTGGGCTCCTATAAGGGCCAGCCACTGAAGAAAGAACATCTCTTGGAACTAGGTTGCTTCCTGGAAGGGAGTGCTGTGTAGCTGGTGGTCCCCTCATCAGTTGGGTGAGTTAAAACTTGCATGGAATGATTATTTGCGTCTGTTAAAACTTACAATGCTTTGGTTGGGATTACATGGAACCTGTCTGAAGAAACTTTGCCTTTTCATTTGCAAAACGCTTTTGAATTCTTAACATAAGAACCTAATATTACTCATGCGCACTTCTTTATGTTCTGTGTACCTATGCAGCTAGGAGCTTAGGCTTCTGCACAAGTTCCTTCAGACTTCCTACAGGAAAGAGGAAAGGTCTTAATTCCTGCTTATTCACATCATCACAGAAAGACAGGGAGAGGTGATACTGACTAAAATGGAGATTGCTGGGCTAAGAAATAAATGTATAATAGCATTACAAAGAGGGCTTTTTACTAGTTAAATAACTTCACCTGGAAAACACTTGACTCCTCTTGAGGAACAGTTGATGTTGGAATATATCCAATGCAACTGATGCACATCTATTTTCAGAAGAAGATGCAATCCATATTACCTATCAGGAAATTTTCAGGCAAAGAAAGAACATCTGAAAGCTGAGATTATGTTCATATTTGAGAAATATTAAGAAAATGGAAAAAAGTCTGCAGATAGAGGAAAGGTTACAACCTGATGACATTTGTAAATAACTATTACGTTGCATTCAACATCTCTTAGAGCAGCTTAAAGCCACAGACAGAAGAATATGGATGTGGACTAACTGAAATTTTCCATGATGTTTATAATATTTAAGGAAAGGGCATATTGTGAGAGAAATCTTGGGCCTAAAGCCTGTATATGTTTAAATTTGGATATCTATATTCCAGGTGCCTTACTATTAAAACTAACTTGAGATGACTGTACATCTAAGGACTAGTATCTACAGAGGTAAAAAAAAATAAATAAATAAAAAAAAATTCTTTCTGATCATGAAGACTTCTGAGACTGAAGAACTGTCACCATCAGTACAAGACCTGAGAAGTATCTTTGCTGCCTCTCCTGCTTGGAGTAACACCCTCAGCAGCTTCCTCCCAGCGCTGGGTATGTGAGAAGCACCTCCCAGATTCCAGAGTCCTCCAAAAATGACTTCAGGAGGGGAGGCATAAGGAAGCTCATAGGTTCTGAGGTCCACAAGATCTGTCTGCCTCCAACAGAGTGATTATCTCTTTCCTTCTTGTTTGTCTCCTTCATTTACCTTCATAAATGCACTTAGTTGGCAAGCAGAATTGTAACCTGTGACTCCTATATCCACACAGTGCTACTGTGGGTGAGAAATGCTCTCAGAAATTTAAATGTCTGATTTTGGAGAGTATGATAACTTAATTTTTGCTCTAATAGAACTCCAAATCTTAAAATTACTACCAGAAATATTTTATCATCTAAGGTACTAAGGAAATCAAAGAATTTTCACTTTAAGATTCAAATAAAGAATCTGCTTCTTGGTACATGAAGAAAAGTGATGAGACCAATGCATTCCTAGTTTCTAGGCACGATCACAGTAAATAATTAAAAAAAAAAAAAAAAAGTAGATCCAATGATACTTCATAATACTGGCAATCTCTGTAGATGCAGCATTATTTCTGGTTTTCTGTCCTTAGCATGACACATGGAAGAGTGGATAGCAATGGTGTTGTAATAATACCTTGGTCATTTGTATGTTTCTTGTGAAAATGCCTTTAGCATTTCTCAGTGTGAAATCCATTAGCCTATGCTGGGTGACAAATGGCACAATAGCAAGTTAAATATTAAAAGAAACTCCCCACTAATTAATTTATAAGAAAACTTGGCCCTTATTGTTTTGCCAGTATAGTTGAAATTATCCAAATTCATTAATTTGGGTAACATTGTACTTTACCACCCCCACTGATATATGTATATACACATTTAATTCACTTTTAATTTTGTGTGCTAAATCCTTGGCAATACTTGTAGCTGAACTTGCAAAACAAAAAGGCTTTCCTGAAATTGTATTCTAACACATTTGTTGCTGTGTTTTCCATGATTTTCAAAGATGTTAATGTCCCTTCTTTCCAGAGTAACTACCACCTAGCAAAGTTTTCCTTGTGAAAGGCTACCTACATGAACTCTGTGTAGATCACTAAAACAAAACAATGAATGACTGGAAACATCTGGTTCAACACCAATTTGCAAGCAAAAGTTAATGAAATTTAATAATAAACTTATGGATTTCTCTCTTCAGATGAAATGGAGACATGTCCCTGGACAGAGGGCCCTATTTTAAGTGACAGAGACAGCAGATCAGAAAGGAAGAGTTGCTGGCCATTACTGATGGTAAATTTGCTGTTTCATCAGGTTTACCAACAGTGGAATAAAACGCTACATGCTCCAGAACGCTTCAGGTAGTTTTTATGCAATCAGTACAAACATTGCAATGCCTAGAACAAGAGATATATTTTAGGATAAACGTATCTTGCATGGATGAACTTTGCTTGGGCAATTCATAGTGGGGCTACTCATATTGAAAAATGAACATTTTTATTCAGTTCTGGATACATAATTTTATCAAATTTGCATATTAAAAAAAACCTTTTTGAGCTCTGTCAAACTACTCCTTTATGAGGTAGAAGCCCCTGTACCTCAGAATACACTCTCTACTACCAAAATGACATCTTCATCAACTTTAGAGGTTGTGACACAAATTAGAAGCATCAGAAGAATGTAGTGGTTCTGTCCTAAGTGATAGGATGTAGTCAACTATCCAGTCACATAGTTCAGCCACGCAGACAGGGGTCACATTCAACATCTATCAGGGACGCTATATAGCGTCCTATATTGGGACGCTATTAATAGTGGCACAGGATTATTCTAGGTGCAAAAAAAGTCAACAGTAAATATTTAAAGAGTTGAGTCTAGCTTAGGAGTGATCCTTGTGAAATGCTCACTTTTTTTTCTTCCACTCCTATCATGATGATACAAAAATCGCTAGGAAGAAGATGATTTGAAATTTGCCCTTAGAAGTTGAAACTATGTTAATTTCAAGTTACAATTGCAGTTTAAATATTGAAGTTACATTATGAGGAATAGATAGCCTGGACAGCCTGGACTGTGTCATACATGTGATGTTGCTTCTTTAGGATGTTAAATTGTCATATGTACCCCATAGGCTTATGTACCACTTCTGTGGGAATTACACAGATAAGTCTAAAGCCAAAACTAAGTTCTTACCCACCGTAGGAGGAAAAGGTCAAAGAAAAATGAGGATCTTAACATTTGAATAATGTATTAAATTATGCCTCTAAAAACAGTAAAACAGTTACAAGAAAACTATATTTATGGTAATTGTGTCAATTGTGAATAACCTCTTAGCAGAGATTGAAACAAGATTTAGCCTTCCTGACATGCACAGAGAACCACAACTTAAATCTACATAATGAAATGAAGGAAAAAAATGAGTTAATTTACATACCAAAGGAGTCTACAAAGGCTTAGATTCATTGTGCCTTTGACAATTTGACTGGAGGCAAAGGTACAGAGATACTTTTGAAGTTGTGAGAATATGAGCATGTACAGACAGTAGCAGGTCTTTACTCATCACATATTTGTAAAGGATTTTTTAAAACTATCTTTGAAGATAAAGAGGAGACTTCTCCAGTGAGAAAGTTTTTTCTATACCTGGCATTTTATACTCTCCTTTCTTATGGAAAATGCCTTAATGTGGCACCAACCAGAACTTTCAGGTCAGAGACAAATTCATAGTGTGCTGTAGAATGAATCTTCTTTTTAA
>WBMW01002989.1:0-52037 GCA_013396635.1 Penelope pileata | reverse complement strand
AAAAAAAAAAAAGCCTGGATGAACCACAAGATTCAAGTGGAAGTAAGGCTTATTTAGGACGTAAAACCATAGCTTTTTCACTCAGATTTCTAAGGGCAAGACCCAGGGCTGGCAGTGATTTGAGCGACTGAACTGTTTTGGCTGAAGTTGTAACATAGGGCAGCTTTATTGTGTTAGACAGTTTTGAATGAAAAAAAAAATCATTGTCTTCTATAGCTTTGCTGTTTAGTGTCCTCTGCCTTATGTGATCTGTTTTGTTAGCTCAGCTATTTCTCTCGATATCTAGTGAGCCTGAAGAACAATCTAGTTGTTTACTATGTGCTTTACTATGCTCCTCTGTAGGTAGAAGGGACCAGAATTTCATCTCCTGTAGCATTGTCTATTGGATCTCAAAAGAGGAAGGAGCTGAGAAAGTGAACAGTAAAAAATCTACAACAGAACAAAAAAAAAAAAAAACAGTATCAGAGGCTATGAGGAAAAGGGCAGGCTATGAGACAAGACATGCTGGCAGTTTCATTCAGTGTCAGTCTCTTTTTATTTTTAGTCCAAACATTTATTAGCTAAGCATTTGCTTTGTAATTCCTGAAGCTTACATAAAGCAACTCCACTATAGGCATCTATTAGGAATAAAACTAGATGCTAAATCTTAGTGGTCATAGTAAGTAATCTTGTGATCCTTCCTGATCACTTGCTGCTTAAAAAAATCTCACTCAGTTATCTAAACTCTGAACAGTTATGTCTTAATGCACTAAAGTAAGATTTATATGAAGATACAGGACTACGGCCAAAATATAAAATCACAATTTTGAATGAAAGGGTTTAAAGCTGCCAAGAGAACAAGGCAGTGGAATCAAATAGATAACAAATATAGCCAGCTGCCCGTAGATTTAAGCAGAGTCTTTAGGTGTGGTGACTTCACAGTTCAAATCCCCTTATCTACTTCATGTTCCTTGTTCTCAGCCTGATCTTAGAATGTGTAGCCACTGTTGCTGTTTTACATCTATCTATATGTCTGCAACTGCTTGAGACGTATCAGTATTAGTTTTCAGTAGTCCCACTATTGAAAGATCTACATCTTTGTAAGTCCTGCTCAAACAATGCCGCATTCTGGGAAGGCAGGAAATATAATTGTTGATGTTTTTTTGAATCACAAACTGAAGTTCTCTTTAAATGCTTTCAAAAATGCATCTTTTTAAAATATGGAACTACGAAAACCTGTGGTAAGGGATACACTTTTATAGTACTTTCTAATGAAATCACTTTTACTTAAATGAAAAATAATTATCAAGTCATTAAAGTTGTGAAGAAAGTTAAATGAAAGACTGAGCTACTGGAAATACCTGGCGAGGCAGACCAGAATCAAATAAAGGTAGCTTTTTTTTGAGAGGATAAGCTGTTTGCAAAGGCAAAGAAATTTTTCTTCATTTCAATTTATTTTACTACTTGAACTCAATTTTTATCTTATTCTAAGGCAAGAAGTAACTAGGAGTTTTAAAAAAATAGATGTTTTCTTTCTCTAATCCTTGAATAAACATTATGTGAAAGAAAATGAGCTCTATCAAATTCTTGGGGTTCAGTGGCTGGAAAAATTACAAGTAGAACTACATTTGTTTAATAAATCATTTAGCTTATCAAATCATGCTCAACTTAAAATTAACTTCTCTTACATATCATCCAGTATGTAGTGGGTGCGTATATAGCACACAGTTTTAAAAATGCTAGATTTGTACCATTTTAATTCCAATTTCCATCTTAATGAACCTCAACAGGAATCACAAGTAAAAATAAAATCATTATTTAGTAAGAAAAAAAATGAAACATTTTCCGTCACACAGGAACACAAATACACAAAGAAAAAACGTGAAAATTAAGAATCTGGGTAAATGGCTCCTTAACAATAGAGTTGTTTAATAGATACACATTTACATTCTCTCTGAGAGAAAAAGGAACAAATTTAGTGAGAAAAGCTGTATTCAGTCAGCAGTATTAGTAATCAGCCAGTAGGAACCAGCCTCTCATTTCCATTCTTTTTTCTGGACGACATATGCGAAAATGAGATTAAATTGCTGTTTTCAAATCCAGGTTTCTTGTTTCATGATTTAAATCATGATTAAAATTGGTGATTTAAAAGGTTTTTCAATTATTTTGATTTAAAGCAATCCACTGTCTACTGCTTTAAACATCATTTAAGCCAGTAAAATGAGTACTGTCTGCTTACAGACTAGAAGCCAGCCAATAGTGGCATTAGAAAGAACAGGAAAGCTTCTGCATTCCTGCAAGCAGCTGCCCTGCCTTGAAGAGGGCAACTCTGGTTTCTCTGTCCTCAGTGTGTCCTGGACTGATGCCAGGCCTGCATTATGAAATGGTTTTTAACCTAAACCAACCTCTGCTTTCCAGAACAAAGCTCAGATTTTGAAGGTTTAATTTCGGCAGTAAAAGCATCACCCTTACTCATTGTTTACTTACTCCTTGTTTACATTGTAGGCAATAGATAAAAGTACTCAAAACATTTATAGAATAGATTTTTTTCTAGGATTAGGTACCTGATTGGCACTCCTGAGAATCCAACTGGCTGTGTAGATCTCATTTTGAAATCAGTGGGAGTTGGTCACGCTTATAATTTGAAAATGCTGCTAGACTTTTAAATCTCTCTCGTTATGTAAGTAGCCTTAAAATATATTCCAAATGCTTTTGAGCACAAGGTTCTTAAAAAATAAAATAAATGATCTGACCTGTATTCTCACCATTTACACACAGGTAAACACAAGTTAGCTGTGCACAGATGCACTTCTAGACCATCACAGGATAGTATCATGACACATCAGGTTACGCTCTGGTTTACTGGTTTTAAGGCTTCCTGTTGTCTGTAGGTAGTTTACTTTCCAGTGACTCCCTATGATAATGACATATTAAGAGTCTCTCTGTGCTGACTGAGCATGCATACATACTGTCCTAGCTGTGAATAAAAGTGCCCACTAACTCATAAACCTGAGATTTAGATTAGCAAATCTGCTTGCAAGCCTGCTTGTCTCAGCAGACTACAGTAGATCCCCAGGCTGCCAGACAAACCAACCAGCTCAGGTGTTCAGGACATAGGTAGGGGGAAATCAAAGTTTTGTGGAATTTCTGTGAGAGTTTGCAGATTCTGTTATCCCAGAAGGGTTACACTTTTACAGGCAGTCCTGTGTTTTCTGACCTTCTGTTTCCAGACAGTTAGGCTGTTTACTTCACTTGGTACTTTTGAATGGGAACAGACTGATTACCTCAAAGGATGCAGTGTCAAAATTGCCGTTTTCCTTCACTCCCTGCAAAAGGAATGCTATTTTCTTCCTTGTCAACACTGGAAGCATGAAAGTGAAATATCCTTTCATATTGCAAATTCTCCTGTTGCAAATAAATTTTACAGAAACCTCCCAACTCCAACAGTCTAACCAAAGAATAGGAAACATTTAGCAACTTTAGTCAAATTGAATAATGAAAAGGAATAATCCAATCTAATTCATTCATCTAGGCCCCTTTGGCAGTCAGCAGAACTAGCAGTAATTCATAGAATCATAGAATGGTTCAGGTTGGAAGGGACCTTAGAGATCATCTTGTTCCAACCCACCTGCCATGGGCAAGGACACCTCCCACTAGACCAGGTTGCCCAAAGNCACAATACTCCAGGTGAGGTCTCACGAGAGCAGAGTAGAGGGGCAGAATCACCTCCCTTGACCTGCTGGCCATGCTTCTCTTGATGCAGCCCAGGATGCTGTTGGCCTTCTGGGCTGCAAGCACACACTGCTGACTCATGTTGAGTTTCTCGTCAACACACACCCCCAAGTCCCTCTCCTCAGGGCTACTCTCAAGCCATTCTCCGCCCAGCCTGTATGTGTACTTGGGATTGCTCCGACCCAGGTGCAGGACCTTGCACTTGGCTTTGTTGAACTTCATGAGGTTGGCATGGGCCCACCTCTCAAGCCTGTCCAGGTCCCTCTGGGTGGCATCCCTTCCCTCTGGCGTGTCGACTGCACCACACAGCTTGGCATCATCTGCAAACTTGCTGAGGGTGCACTCGATCCCACTGTCCATGTCACCGACAAAGATATTAAACAGCACTGGTCCCAGTACCGATCCCTGAGGAACACCACTCAGGTGTTACCATGAATTACCATGAAAAGTAGCTATCTCCCTCTTATTGACAGTGTGACTTTGCTAAAGTTTTGGTGTACTGAAGACTGCTGCTAGCTTCTGGCCATTGCACTCATGAAGTCTTTATGACTTTACCCTCTGGCTCTTGTGTGTTATTTCTCATACTTTATCAGGTTTTGCGTATATTAATCTTCAAGCATGCAGATCACGTTAAATCTGTCTTTTGAAATGTTCTACATCTTAAAACTTTCTGTTGTTATCAAGCAGCCGGAGACAAGGACTGAAATCCAGAAGCTAATTTGGAGTTTGTCACTGACAAGCTGCTTGTAGCCTCAGGGCTCACCTGTCTCCTTGCAGCCTGCTCCGAGAAAGAGGAAGTGTGTAGTTGCATAGCTCTCAGCAACAAAATAAGGACCAAATTGTGACTCATTGCCACATTTCTGCTTGGCGCCTGCTTCTCTCTTGCTCCACTGGGGAAATAAGTTGTGGCAGACAAACAGCTGGCAGAGAAACCTTGTCTTTCTGCTCTCCTCACCTCCCTGGATTAGATCAGTGCACAGCCTCCAGTGCATTGCAGCAGGCAGGGGCTCTGCATGCTTCTAAGCCTCTGCTCATTCTTCCGTGTGTGGGAGGAAAATGTGCCAAGGGACAGCTATCAGCCTTGCTCTGTGACCTGCAGTAGATTGGGCTATAAAGGACCAAGTACAGGGCAGCTGCTGCAGCTATTGCGCTCATACAAATTAAGCTGCACATTGGTACAAGCCATTTCTCAGAGAAGTCAGGCTTTCTGTATTCGTATTTCAGTGACGGCAGCTCTAATTGTGTTCACCATTGAGCCCAGTCCAATTCCCATGTTCATAAACACAGCAGAGGAGCATAGATACCTGTGTCTCTCTAGGCAAGCTCCTAAGTGGTCACAGTAAAGTCCTCGATGTTTACAGAATTCTCAGTAGCAACTGAAATAATTAATAATAATAATAGCAATGATAATAATTAAATAACAACTACAGTTCCTGAGAGTGTTGCAGAGTATTTAGTACCTCTACTGAGCTTTCATTTGTATACATTTTTAAGGACTTCCATGTTTTAATAGCGTAACTCTGTGGTTACAGTTACATGTAATATGAGGACACTGAAGATAATCCCTCGGAATCTTCTAAATATTTACTAGCAGGAGACCTAGGTCCTGACAGCTTTCTCAGGACATTTATAGATTGCTTTCTTCACAAATCTCCTTTTGCCTTTCACTAGGTACACTTCACCAGTAAATCTGATCATCATGCAATCTGTGGCTGTGGCAATGAAGAGGCAGCACGTGCAACTTATGATTCATGTATTTCTTGATGACTATATTTTAAAGCTATATTTATCATTGCCACTACAGTGATGTCGACCTGAAAGAGTACCTCATCAGCCCAATGCATCTGCCTACCATGGGCTGTGGTGTAGGCATGGGCTGTCAGAAGATATCTGGAGATGTGCACCAATGTGCACCAATCTGCCAAGTCTGGACCACCCCCCATAAACCAGCAGCCATACTGGCCATGGTAGCCCCAAAGCCTGTATGACTGCAGACACATTGCTGCAGTACTGTGCTCTCTGATATGTCAGCATGGTACCATGTGGGCCAAAGAGCTGACCACTTTTGCTGAGGTGTGGCTGACAGCATAAAACAAAGGTTATAATGCCATGGAGCAAGGAATTTAAACCTAGCAAAGTCATTTGGACCTGACCAAATCACAAACTGGGATGTAGTATGAAAATGAAAAAAAAAAGAAATCAAAAAGGCATTGTATGAAGCAAGATATATGTATGTTTTTTTATTATTATTATTATTTAACTGAATTTTTGAAGCTGCTGAATTTTAGATCTGAACTTTCAGATTGCCTTGTGACTGCCAACAGAGGAAAATAAACTGCAGTGAAACATTAGTCCCAGGCTGAATTCTTAGTTTGCTACCATGAGTAAAATGCTCACCTCGTGGATCAGGTTTAAAAATCAACCAATCAACATAAGCCAATTCCAAATATAAAAAACAACAAAAACTATTCTCTGGGTAATTTACCTGTCCTGCTGAAGGCCAGATACTGAGGAGCTGATTGATGCCCCTTGTCACCTGAAGTCTATTGCTTTGCACAGACAAAAAAGAAGATGGACACACAGTGTGACAGCTAAAGAACACCTGTAAACACTGTATAAACATTTTCAGACACCATGTTTTATTTTTGTTTTAGGATCTTTTATGGTCTTTCCTTGACGAGCTAAATTATTGAAAAGTCATTTTCAGATTGGAAAGCCTGAAAAGACTGAAAAGTTTGTTATTAGTTTGAAACAAAGAATCTTGTTATATGTTGCTTTGTTTTGCTTGGAGAGCCTTGCAAGTAATTCCTTAATGCTCCTCTGACAGTGATGATGTTAATGCATACACTTTGGAAAACAAATAGAATTTCACAGATTTCCTGGTAACAGCCGCATATTAACCAATGTTTCCAACAAATCTGAGTAAGAATATCCAAATAAACCAGTGCAAGCATTCAGATTAGGGCTGCCGTACTGAGCCACCTGTTTTGGCAATATTTGCAGCCAGAAGTGATTTATAGATCCATCCAACTGGTGATCAAAAAATCATCCCCACATTGTCTCCTTGCTGTGGTTAACCAGACATCAGGCAAGGATTGCACAGTTTGACATAGCCCTAACATTAATTTTTTTAGAAGACAGATAGGTTCACTCTTTAATATTACTTAATGCAGATCATCTTGAAAATAATAATGAAAACTGGAAGACTAAAAGTGCAACTTTGATACACTGAAACACATAACTTTACAGGTAGAATAAAAATAGCTTTCAGAAGACTGTTTTAAACCCTTTGTGTTTTGTTTGTTTGTATGTTTTTGTGTTTTTTCTTTGTAGTGTCATTATTAAATTTAGGTAAACAGTGGAGTAATACACACTGGAATAAAAAAAGAATGGAATGAAATTCAACTGAAAAATTCAGTATTAAAGAAGGTTGCATTTTAAATATATTCTCTGTCTCACTGTGGTTGATAAAATATTGTTATGCATCTAAAATGTTATTTAAATATGAATGGTCAGGAAATATTAAAGTACATGAAATATTCATATTTTAGAATATGTATTTATCGGTTAATACAATTGCCTTTCATTCTTGCAGGACTAGCTCTGGCATACTTAATTCAGAAGAACTTTCACTGACTCTTTTAGAAGTTTACCCGAATAAGGGCTGCAGAGTTGATAGCTTTCATCCTGCTGTAACCTGATGTGCAGTTCACAAATGCTCTATCACCTATAGAAAAATCAAGGCCACGAAACTAAGCTCCCATGCTCTGACTCAGGCAAATCTCTGCCTGTAAGGGACTACTAATGATTTACCTGAGAAAATGCTCAGGGATGGAAGCACCTGGCATTCAGGCATTTCTCCTTGTATCACTCCAATGGAGTTGCTCTGCATATGAGACGAGTGCTATTTTTAGAGGTGTACAGAGATCTTGCTTCTGTAACTGGTAAAAACTTTGCCTACAAATAAAAAAGGGAAAAAAAACAAACAAAAAAACAACCCAAAGACAAGAAAGACAATAAAGCAACCCAAGAAACAAATGAAATTATCCTGGAGTGAAAGCACTGTATTCTAAGAGCAATAAATCATATTGACACACCAGCTCACTAATTTGGTTAATTATATTTGAAAATAGTCACCGTACCTTCTGCTGTAATCTCGGCCATGGTGATGACGGTAAGAGATACTCGGTTAAAAAGGTCAAGATCTACTGTGGCAGCTTAGATAATACCCCTGGGTTGCTGGCTCTTGCAGGAGCGGCGGAACAAGCAGGAGGGAGGTCCTCTGCTTTTTCTAATTCTGTTCCTTCTTCTTTTGTGCCCCTCTGAACTTTTCTTTCCTCTGCAGAATCCTGCCCTCCCCAAGCAACCTCAGGCCTTCCAGAGGCAATACTTCAAGCTCAGTCTAAAGTATCAGCTTCTAACAAAAATAGCCATGCCTCACAGTGAGTCTTCGGCATGTTCTCTCTAATATCCTAAGAACCATGCACATGACAAATAAGCAGTAAAAAAGCTCATCTCTAAACAGGAAAGGAAAGCATGGAGAGGCAGCAAAAAGCAAAATAACTGGGAAAGAGCAGTTTAACGCTCCTGCAGCCTCGCTAACATAATTACAGTTCTTTGGGGGGTATGTCAGGAAACATGAAATATAGAGTTCAAAGTAACCTTATCCACCCCAGCTCAACTTTATTCTTAGCACACTCAATGCTTAGCACATTCTTCCTGGCCTTATTTGGCTTGGGGAGGGTCCAATGCAGCTTACTGCTGACTAAGGGGGAGGGTAAATTTAGGTAATTGTCTCCACTTTGATTCTTGGTCACAGAGCCAATAAGGACACCACTTTAAACCTATGACATTGATAACTTATTTAATGTTGATTTTTTGAAACTCTCTTGATTTCCTATTATAGATGCATATACCTGTGAAGTTAATCTAAATATTATTGGACAGTTTTGAAAGTATAAATAGCTCATATGCTGCTAATTCATCAAGGTAATATGCAAAAATACTAAGCAGAATAGATTTTTCACAGGTCTAATTCACAGAATACATTAAATTTAGTTCAAACTATCTATGATTATAAATAAGCTTTTATGAAGATGAAAACAAATTTAGAGAAAGAATACATAAATAATTTTAATGAGAATAATTTAAAAACCTGACCAATCTATTCAGTGCATTGCTTACAATTTCACACTTGTGGGACTACGTGTGTGGGCAAAAGCCTGAAAGTGAAATGAGCAGAAAAGTGCCCTCAAACCAGCATGCCTCTACATAAATGTCATCGTCACATGAAATCAGAAACCATCTTGAACAGTTCTTACTAGGGAACCTATAGTCAGCTCTTCTCTGCTACACAGACTGGCATTTGCACTTCTCATCTTCCCTCCAGGAGATATAAGCACCTGGCCCTGTGGCAAAGTGTAAGGAAAGGAATCTATTTATCTACTGCACAAGATGCAGAAGTGAAAGCTCACTGAACAGTTTACAGACACCATCAAGATTCTTTTCTTCCTTCTGCTTTATCACACTTCAAACCTGACACTAGTCTGAAAATATTAGCCATTTTCTAGCCAAAGCTCAGAGTCAGTACTCTATTCTTTTTCTTCTTCAGCTCTCCTGACCAAATTTGTTACACTAAGTTTTGATTACTTGATGTTCAGCATTAAATTTTTTCTGCGTCATCTTCCTGCCCCCTTCCTTCGCTCTTTTAGCCTGTCCGCACCAAGGCTGATAAAAGCATTTTAGAAAAAAACAAATTCCTTCACAAAATGCTCTTTCATGAACACCTGAATGTTCTGTGGTATTACATCCACATCAACAGAATAGCAGTCCACAATAGCTTGGTGATTAGCTAAGTGTGCTAGCTTGTGTGATACTGAGCAAAGTCCTTCTCCTTAACTGCTTCTCTTTCTTCTGCCAGAGTAATTCCATTTTACATGAACAGTTAAGTATTTTGGATCACTCATATTTTAACAGCAATGCTACTTGCTTGAGACGTGAGGAACATTGCCTCAGCCAAACACCCCAAGTTCAGAGCTAATAAATATTGCAAAGTCAAGATTGCTTCCACCTGTATTACCATTCATACGAAATAAAATAAAAAAGGCTTAGTTAGGGTGTATAAGAAGAGAGAACTGACGAAAACATTCATGCCTGAATTTCCTCCTTAACTTACGTGGCAAGATCCTGAGAGTGTGGACTGTATACAGGCATATATGTTTGTATGACTGTATGTGTCATCTGTCTTTCACTGTTTCCATTTCAGCTCCTACCACCTGTCCTCTCGCCTCCATGCCTTACTTCTTTTGCTGCTATTTTTTCTCTCCCCTCAGTCATGGGCTGATATACTGAAACCAAAATATAAGAGCAGAGGAAGTGAGAGAATCCAACTGGAAATCAATTTTACACAACATCAGCCCAGTGGACAGAAAGAGAACTGCTTGGTTGTTTCTGCAGCCCCCACATTCCTTCTAGATGAAAAACATTCATTCTGGAAGCAGGCTAAAGCTATCATATGCACAAATATCTTAGAAAAAGTATAGCTCCAGGCAACTGTATTGGAAGATACAATTGCTCCCTCTAGGGAGGGCAAAGTCACGGCAGCTGGGTGTCACATTTATTGGACATAATCACAGCATTTGCAAAAATACGCAGAACTAAGGTAAACAAAGTTCTGCTTTTGTTTGTGTTCATGAACCACGAACACCACCATGTGAAAATTACAGAGGGTATTATATTTCTTCTTTAAGAGGGTGTGCAAGAGAAATTCTCAAAATTAAGTTTAGGCATTGTTAAAAGTTTTATTAAAATCTGAAGTTCAGCATCAGGCTCAAATTTAGGAGTTTCTTATTCGTCACACTAATCTTTGAAATCCACATTATGCAGAAGGCCAGCAGAAAGACTGTACAGTTTTTCATCCCATAAAATAGAGAATGTAAACTGACCTAGCTTTCATACCGAACCTGACCCAGAATACATTTTGGTGGGATCCCTCTCTGCTTAACTTCACAAGACATCTCCTTTTGTAAAACGTCCTTTCTCTCTCCTTGTTTATATTTTTAACCATAAAAAAATAGAAAAAAATATAAAACTAATTTGGTTCTTACAAGCAACATCCAAACTTAGACTAGCACACTTTCTCCTCACTTTCCTCCCATCAGGTCTTGGACATAGTGGGAAAATGCTCTTGGCTTGAGTTAGCCACATGTAATCTCTCACAGAGGCTACATAGTAAATGAACAGGCCCAGGGTCAGATCTCAGATTCAGTGGTGATGAAGGGAGTTAGAACAGGAGGTTAATTGTCCCTTCTCATGCTAGATTCCTGATATATATCAGTGTGTGTTAAAAAATTAAAATAAAGGTTCTTGTTATAGCTACCTGGGTAGAAAAAACAATACTCTTACTAAAAGGGAAAAGCTGTATTCTGCTACAAATGTCTGCATGTAACTATGTGCCTTGATCTCAGATAACGTGCATTTCAGTGGAAGTCTCAACTAATGAATCCAATACAAATTTGAGCATTTTATTTTAGGAAAACTCTGAGGCTTACTTTTTCACAGGCTCTACTATAAACTCCTGCTTTTAGACGAATCTCAGAATCACAGAAACACGGAATGGCTTAGGCTGGAAAAAGTTGTGTTGTGTAACTTCTGTTTCAGCTAGAAACTAAGACATTCATATAATCAAAGCAGGAGTATACTGATACTTCTTGAAACGATTCTTGGGTAGCCATGCTGCTATTAGGGAAAAGGGAATAGAGGAAGACAATACACCACGTATTGTCGTAATTGAATTAATATGCATTGAGAGGAAAGACTTTTGTACTGATTCAAGGAACCATTTGAGGAATTGAGAAAAACTGTTGGTCAACAAGAAAATGCAAAACGAAATTTGAGCTTGTCTTCTAACACATTACTGAGGAATTCTCGGAGTTCAGGCTTACAAAATCAAACTAAGCAAAAGAAAAAGATTTGATATCTCTGCATGCTCAGCACCACTGTGGGATCATGGACAAGATACTTAACCTTACCTCCTATATGTCTGATGAATCCTGGGAATATGTTGTTATCAGAAATAGTCAGTAATCAACTGATAAGAACTAAATATAGGACAGAGGTATAAAGAGAGGGAGAGAGCAGATGGTACTGAATCTGGTGAATAGTACAGACACGCAGAAGCAAATAGAGGTTTTGAATGATGTCTGCCAGTGAGCCTATGTACCCATGAAGAAGAATACTAGTATTTTGGAGGGCACTGTCTGGTTTCCTCTGAAACAAACTTATCCACTCCTTTTCATTGCTGATTTTTTTTTTTTTTAGGAATACTGTTATTTACAGACAAGACTTTCATTCAGCCCCAGTGATAAGACCGTGTGTTTTTTAACATAAAAATGAGCACAGATTCAGATTTCAATGCCCTTGAAGTCCTGATTAGTCAGAGATATTGTTGTTTTCACCTTCCATGGACCATTAATAAAACTCTGAATTAACTTTTTCTTTCATGACTGATATTTCATGAATAACAGTTTCAAGATTTTGAGGATCAACATGACTAAGTTAAACTTATTTTGGATATACTATTTTGGATATACTAAGTACAGTCAAAGAACAAAACAAGACCCAGGTATAATATCTAATTGATATTAAATCTGGCCACATTTACGCAGTCTTATAAATCTTAAATTGTAAACATTCTAATAACTGTCAGAATCATTTTTTCAATGAGGGAGTTACACACGTAATAGTTTTAAACAATTCCTTCTTTAATGTGTAGGAGAC
The DNA here is from genome assembly GCA_013396635.1 of Penelope pileata. Taxonomy (NCBI): domain Eukaryota; kingdom Metazoa; phylum Chordata; class Aves; order Galliformes; family Cracidae; genus Penelope; species Penelope pileata. Next base: position 39,548 of record WBMW01002989.1, on the reverse strand, counting down.
AATTAGTTGAACTCCATGGTAGAGCTGTTCTATATTTAATGTGAACTACTGACAGATGAGTGCAGAATACAATTAAGATTGTCTGTCTCTATGGGCAGACTGGTCCGAATTCAAATCATCCTTTGCTGGGGGATGGCTGACAAGTACACTGGGGTCACATCACCTTGGCACTCCGAGCTCATTAAGGGACATTTCACAGGTTAGGTTTCATAGAAAGAATTTTCTCCAAAGCTACATGAAAAAAAGCCAGCAGGTACAGAAGAAAATATCTGATACTGAGTGTTCCACTTTACCTCAATACTCCCAATTAGACATAATACTACAAAATTGCTGATATAACTTCAGTCTGGGTGTGACATTAAACAATGAACCATTTCTAACATCCAAAAAAGCCCACCAATTATAAAACTGTTTGAGTCCCAGGAAACAAGGATGTTATAAGATACCCTACGTCTAATATATGAGTAGAGAGAAAGTGGAGGGAAAGCAGGCTAAAGCAGCTCTACTTGTTTAGGATTGTTTTCTCTGCTCTAACTGTACCGAGTGATACATGAGCATCTATTGCAGAACATCAATGAAGATGTGTTTGGACGAGCTTTAGCAGTTCCATATTATGTGCTTTGTCTTTTCCTTTTATCTACTTTATTCTTGCTATTTTCAATGAGTATTTTGTTACTACAATACTTGTGACTTTGCTTTTACATCTGGGAAATTTTCAAGAAAACCACCATGGTAGTGAAGAAGGTATACCTGGAACTGAACCCTTTTTAAAATGCAATATCAAAAAGTCACTTTAATAGCTTTTTTCACAGAAAAAGCTGCATTGAAGATTTATGGTGTACAGAATATAGCAATAGCCAACTATTTAGTAGAAACTGCGCTAGCTTTGACATAGCACAGATTGTCTCAGAGTGAAAATTGTTCTAATATCATAATGAACTTAGAGCACTTCCTGGACAAAAATATTCTGTCAGAGAAAGATGACTACATGACTTCAGATGAATTTTTGTTGAAGAACAGGGAATTTTTAAAAAAACATGACTGCTTTTTCAAACTTTTGCTTAAAATCAATTTTGCATATTAAAAGCACAAGACTCAGAAATATGTAGGTCGCTCTGAAAGTAATGCCTCCTATTTATTTCCATGGAAACTACAACATATGCAAAGAGATGAATGACACTATGAAACAGAGCAAATTCTTGTCTACAAAACAAATATTTCCAACATAGTTACCACCATTAGCTGTGCATTTTTGCCAGCAATGAACAAAGGCCTGCATGCTGCACTTTGAAAAAGCCGCACCAGCAGAGGTGACCACTGTTTCACAGCAGCTATGATGATGTTGTTGCTAGGACAAAGTTGCCCACAGAGTCTATCTTTTATTGGCCTAAACAGATGGAAGTCAGAAAGTGCCAAATCCAGATTGTATGGTGGGTGTGGTATGACACTCTGGCCAAAATTGGCAATGTGCTCCATGGTCTTCAAACTGGTATAGGGCCTGGCATTATCAAGTTCCAAGATAAAGGTTGTCTTCTTCTCTGGCCTGACTCTGAAAGTTGGATCCTTCAGCTTAGTCAGTGTCACGATGCAGCAGTCAAGGTCTGTCCGGGTTCCAGGAAATCCAGAAGGATCATCCCCTTCATGTCCCAAAAGACAGTGCACACCACTTTATCTGCTGAGGACTGTGTCTTGAACTTTATGTTTGGTGGGGAATTCACATATTACTACTCCATGGGCTGCCGTTTTGGCTCCGGCTCGTAGTGGTGACACTATATCTCATCACAGTGACACTATCATCACCAGTAATGATGCCATCCAGGAAACTGTCATCTTCAACCTTGTATTGGTTCAATACGTTCTGACAAACTTGCATACAGTGCTCTTCCTATTCCTGTGTGAGCATTCATGGGCTTCACCTAGCACAAACTTTGTGATATTCCGAAATTGCCACCATCATTTCCAACATATTGAAGCCAATATTCAGCTCTGTACAGTTCCCCAGTTGTAATCTGCCAATTCACATGAATGAGCTGATCGAGGTGCTCTTCATTTCCTGGTGTGACAGCTGCGTATGGCCATCCAGACCATGGCTTGTCTTTCATGTTGCTGTCACCACTGCTGAAATGCATCACCCACTGCCTCACTGTGCTCACATCCACTGTTTGGTCTCCATTAACGTTCGACAAGCATTATTGAATGTCAGTGGATGCCATTTTTTCCAAATTCAGGAATTCAATTCCACACCTTTGCTCCATCTCCGCTTCCATGTCAGACACCATTTTGTCAGACTGCCCCACTGCTGCCATCTGTCACATGGCAACAACATGGAACGGAATATTGTTGGGAACGTTCAACCTCTACTGCCTTACAACTAACATCCATCTCTGATGTTGTGGGCCAACATAATAAAATAGAAGGCATTACTTTTGGAACAGCCCTTGTACATCATACAAATATGTAGAAAAAAAGTGAGTTGTTTCTGAACTTCAGATTTCAGACAACTCTAAATTTACACCGATACTTTCAAATTTGTCTCAGACCTTATTCTTACAAAAAAATTCTACAGAAATCAGCATAAAATACATATATATTTTCAGACATGCTTATACTTGAACTTACTGCCAAAATGAGTCTGAAAAGGCAAAGACAAGTATATGTTGTCTTACTAAGCACTTTGGAAATATCTGGGGTAAAGCTAGCACTCTAACTATCTAATATGAGTCCTATTGGGGTTGCTCAAAACTATCTATTCACTCTAGCTTTCACAACTAAGGGGAAATCTCTATTTTCATTTAGTGACTTTTCTTCTGCTTATGTTATGTTGTTATGTTACATTACATTATACTATATTAAGTCATGTTACATTACGTTATGGATCAAGGGATCAGGTGTTCTTAGAAAAGCGGACTATGACTTGTCTTCCCTGAATCACATTAGCAAAAGATTTCCCTTGTAACTAATTCCAGTTAAAGCTTCAGGAGGACCAGATTTTAGTTCTTTCCTAGCTCTTCTGAGAGGAAATGCTGAGGATTTGGGGTCAGTGGATAAAAACAAACTTCTAGGCTAAGTATCATTTGGAAATACAACAGCAGAATGGAAATAGTCTTAGATAATAGAAATTCCCTGCAAATCTGTAGGAATTCTCTGAGTCTCTGAGTGGTCGTGCAGAAACTTTGTGTCTCCTTTGCTTTTATTTGCACCAAGTTTTTCTTCTACTCAAAGGTCCCTGTTTTGCCTGGGATATCAGAACTTGGTAGAATTCTTATGCATTTCCACAGATGGAGTAGATATCAGCTCCTGGCAGTGGATTGACAACTATGTCCATCTGAAAATAATTCCTCAACTTGTGAAAGACAAAAGGCTGAAGCTGAGATTAACTCTTTCCATATCACAAAGTCAACCCTCCACCCAGCAGTACACACATCTGTGACAGAAAATGCTTAGGAAAACTGGCATCTGTTATTTGTCACAAGTATGCAGAGAGCGGTGGATACAGAAGAAAGGAGAAAAAAATATAAAGCAGGTAAAATGTTTGGCAATTATTAGCCATAGGAAAGAAACTGTGTGACATCAGCCAGACTTGTGACAATGTAGAATTTTAAAGGAAAAATATGTTTGTTGCAACAATAGCTATATTTTTTCTTTGTGTTTCCTCTTTTTTTCTCCTTCATTCAAGCCAGTCTTGGGCAGACCAAAGTCAGAATTGCAGATGAAGAAAGCACTCTTTATTATTATTATCACTATTATCACTATTTAGAAAGAAAATCGAAAGAGATTTTTCAGTAGGCAATTCAGCTTCTTTACAGAGTGTGAGTAGAAGACACAAGTTAGGAAATTCAACCTTGTCAGTGTTGACAGTTGCAACTGCAATGAAGAAGTATTTCTAAACAATAAAGGATCTTTTAAAAGGAGAAAAAAACTTGACCATTAATGCCTTTACCACTCATCATAGCCAATATATACCAATTTTCCTTGAATAGTATTTCACCATTTGTCACTGTCAATCACATCAGATTCCTGCCCAAGCTCCAACATATGTCCAAAGTCAACTTTCTAAAGCAAACCACAAAGAATACTCATTTGTAAAACAGATACTGTAAAGACTTGCTGTGTCTTTCTTACTCCTCCCCTTGCCTCCCTGAAACAGCAGAAAACAAACAGACCAAATGCAGAGGAATGCAATGATCTTAAAGGGATAATCAAACCATTTCTCTTTCCAAATCCACAGTTTAAATGAAAATAAAAATATTACCCAGAGACACAAAGCAGGATGTCCTCAGCTGCGTCTCCGGGGCTTGAACGGCAAGGCAAGGACATTGGGGACTTTTGGAAGCTCCCGACTGCATTCCCAGGGCCTGAGGAAATTGTAGGCAGCCCTGGTACAGCTGGCACAGGCTGCAGCTGCCAAGGAGCTGCTGGCAGCTGGTGCCTGCGGGGTGAAGTGCCACCCTAAAACAACCCAGATGGAGAGGTGTAGTTTCTTCTTAAAGGGGGTTTGACCTCCAATAAAAAGGTTTGTGCTTGAGATTGTTTTATGGGTGGTGGAAATAATTACGTCTGTACTTTTGTATTTTAAATTCATAGACATTTTTCGAAGTGGGCATTTGGCCATAAAATCCCATTTTATATCCCTGGTGTCTTAGAGATGTTATTCTGTGATCACTTGCTGCTCTTCCCCTTAACTGAGCCACCAAGATAGTTCAAACATGCTCTCATTCATGCCTTGTGCAAGGTTTTGTTAAACATCCATAGCATGGATGTCTGGATTTTGCTTCATCTCGCAGTGCTACCCGACGATGAACATGGAGAAGCCATGCTTCTTGTTACTTAGGTAACAGACAATTGAGAGCGGAGGTAGTTTTTTGTTTCAGTGAGGGAAGGTAAACAGGGTTTTACTTCATTTCTGCAAGGGGCAAATATAGCAATATTCCTATTCTCCATACTGCAGAGTGAAAAATAATATATATATATAATTTCTCTTCTACATTTAAGAAACAGTGCACGACTGCTGAGGAAAGCAACACTGCGTTGGCTGCAGTAGAAATGAAAGCAACACAGCATCAAAACCACCCAAACGCGGAAATAGAACGACCAACCAGCACATGCACCTTTCACACATCACCAAAGCCAATTTTATGTTCATGATCCCATGTATGTCCCTATACTGCAGAGAGCTACCTGATGGAAGTTTGGCTGCTGTGCAGTCTTGGGGGAGGTGATGCAGAGAGGCACAAGAGGAAGTGCGAGGTGCATGCCACAAGCAGAGGTGCAGTCCCATTCCCCCTCCCTGGCTGCCTGACTCACAGTCCTGCTCTGAAAATGGCATGCCTCCGATTCCTTAACAGTATTCGTCAGTGGGTCTTTCTGACACCACTCACCCTGCCAGCACGATTGTTTTCTTAGTTAAAAAGAAACTCCCATTTGTTACAGCAGTTCCCTGCCTGCAGCCAGGAAAAGCTACAGGCAGACTGAATCCTCATGGTCTTTTTAATTTACTCGGAGGATCCTTCCCAGCTCTACCACTCCACGTTAACACAAGGTGCCTGAGAAATAAATTTGCACCTGTTTATTCCTCGTAAGAAACTTCTGTCAACTTCTGTTAATTTCTATCAAGATCTTTTGGCTTGTCTGGCCATGTAGGATGTATCAAAAGTTGTGGAGGATCAGGCACATAAAGCTGGTGGTCCTGAAGTAAATTCATGCCTTGAAGAGTCTGTTGGTTGTTTTTCTTCAGAGATTAATTTAAACACACCTGTCACTCTTAAGTACAAGGTGGTTGGAGGATATTAATATTCTCTTGAATTATTTAAAAGATATGACTAATGCTTCATGTACCATAAGACTGTTATCTGCAAAAATAACATCCGTGTCAGTCATTGCTGAGCAGTTAGAGTTTCATCACTAGCATTTCTTGGGATTTCTGACTCCTGAGTGCAAAGGATTCCTCCAGGTTGCCAGCTCTCCTTCACCTTCAAGTGTAACACCCAACTTACAGATTACTTCACATTGTTCCTTTGATCAGGGTGAATCAGACAAAGGTGTGCAGGCTCCTTCCTCAATAAAATTTCATTTAAAAGATCAAAAATATTTCAGAAAGTTTTCTGATAAACTATTTATTTTAACCACCAAAGACTGTGGTGTGGCTAAATTAGACATTCTGACATAATGTAAGTTTTGTCTCAGGAAGTCATAAAAAAATCCTACAAAATTTTCATTGAAGTCCTTAAAAAGAGCAATAGTATCTAATGCTCAAGGAACTGAACTGAATACAATCTGATATCTAGAAAAAATGTCCCATAACATAACATAAACATGTTGTACCACTTCAGTAGCAGTGATAATGTGACCAGATACATACAAAATAGTCTTCACTCATACATTAGCAGTAAAATATCATTTGGAGGAAAAATAAAGGGCATTTTAAAGTATGAAAAAAAATTTAGTTCATTTATGGCACAGCACATCTGTCTCCTATGACATGCGTGTGATGTCACGTGAAGGATATTTAGCTACGGATATTATTTCTAGTAATTATCTGGTTCTGTTTCAAGAAACAGAATCATAGAACTCCTAGACTTGGAAGGGACCTTTAAAGGCCATCTGGTCCAACTCCCCTGCAATGAACAGGGACACCTATAGCTAGATCAGGTTGCTCAGAACTTGGTCCAGCCTGACCTTGAATGTCTCTAGGGATGGGGCTTCCATCACCTCTCTGGGCAATCTGTTCCAGTGCTTCACTGCCCTTATTGTGAAAAGGTTTTTTCTTACACCCAATCTAAATCCCCCCCCGTTCAGTTTGAAGCCATTTCCCCTTGTCCTATCACCACAGACCCTGCTAAAGAGTCTGTCTCCCTCTTTCTTGTAGCCCCCTTTTAGATGAAAGGCCGCTATCAGGTCTCCCCAGAGCCTTCTCCAGGCTGAACTGCCCCAGCTCTCTTAGCCCATCCTCACAGGGGAGTTGCTCCATCCCTTGGATCATTTTTGTGTCCCTCCTCTGGACACACTCCAAAAGGTCCATGTCTCTCCTCTACTGTAGACGCCATATCTGGACGCAGCACTCCAGGTGAGGTCTCACCAGTGCAGAGAAGAAGGGCAGGATCATCTCCCTCGGCCTCCTGGCCATGCTTCTTTTGATGCAGCCCAGGATACAGTTGGCTTTCTGGGCTGTGAGGGCACATTGCTGGCTCATGTCTAGCTTGCCATCCACCAGTACCCTCAAGGCCTTTTTGGCAAGACTGTTCTGTATCCTTTCATCCCTCATCTTGTATTGATAGTAGCAGTTGCCACGGCCCATGTGCAAGACCTTGCATTTGGCTTTGTTGAACCCATTGGGACCCATAGATTTGTGAATGTTCAAGTTCCTCAGGTGGTTGCAAACTTGATTTTTGCTCACAGCAGGAAGGACATTGCTTCCCTTCCTTCTGAACCACCTGATCGAGGGTTATGTGATGAGCAGTTGTCAGAGAAAACTTCTCTTTGCCCATTGTTGTCAGACTGCCTGCATTATTCACTAGGTTACACTCTCTTCAATTTTCCTTTTCTGGTTGAGGTACCTGTAGAAGCCTTTCTTATAGTCCATGAAGGAGTTGGTTTTCGATTCTGCTACTTCCAAGTGCCATGGCACCACCACAGCAAATCGTGCATGCCTTTAAAAATGTAGATGACTCGGCAGTTAACGAGACAGAAGTCATGCATGATGTACACAAATGTTGTGAAGAAAGCAACTCTTTTCCCACTACAGCAAGGACTGAGGAAGATTTGTATCACCTGTCGCTCATGAATTACAGGAGAGATCCTGGCACTGAGGAACCTCATGCTCACCCAGCTCAGTCAGAGCCTAATTTTCAGATTGTCAATGATCTCAGTTAAAGCAATTGAGAACTGCTAGAAATATAGAAAACAGAATGCAAGTTATATAATTGTATTGCACGTATACTCTCATTGAGTATGCAATCAATAATTGTAAACGTAAGAATTTAATTGAAAGAATATGATGTGATAAAATCATTTTACTTAGTTATTTAATTTTTTTCAGTCACCAGATGTCTTTCAGCAAATGCAAAAAATAGCATAAAATTTCAGTCAGGTTATGGAAAAAATGCATGAGCACATTTCAAAGGTCTAGTTCTTTTTTGTTATTCTCAATGTAAAAGGAGGTGTCGTATTTCCATTACATATATTTGTAAACCTTGCTGTCATATTTTGCTTACTGCTGGAATGTTTTTGTAGTATATATCATTTCTGTAATTGAGTGTGTCAAGACATTGGCTCCCAGATTTCAGTTTAATTTTGTAAATTTTGTACTTTGTTTTACATTTCTTTGGACCATTAAAAATACACTTTACAAAGTACTGTAGTTCAACAATAAAGTGCTAGTAGCCTCACAAAGAGGCAGCAGTGTACCTAATTATTGTTACTGTTAGGAAGAAAATGAACATTTGTGTGCAAAATACATTCCCTCCTTTTGTACAAGTAGTAAACAGATCTGGGGGTTGGACTTGATCTCTAGAGGTCCCTTCCAACCCCTACAATTCTGTGATTCTGGGTATGCCAATTTACGGATGAAAAGTTCTGATCTAGGTGTATTCCTACACCCTCATCTTGAGATTTGTTTTCTGCAATGCTTTCAAATAAGACAATTTATGTCCACAGCTCTAAAAAAAAAGTTTTGATTGCATCTCATTTAGTTAGGCCATTATGCCAAGAGTATCTAAAATTAAACACAAAGATGGGAAATATAGACTATTATTTTATAAATCTTTGCAGGAATCTGGAACCCAGTTTAAGTTTACACGTGCGATCACCTACTGTGTCTGTTGCTCAACACCAAAATAACATAGGGAGTATTCATCTGTCACTATTAAAAGGAAATAAAACACCACTATCAAATATAAGCTCACTGTGAGAATTTTAAATACTTTGACACATTTTTATATTAAAAACACTTATAAGCTATTTTTCAAGTGATTAAAATTGATTAATTCACCACTAAAAAGACTATTTGCATAATTTTGGGGATATATAATTAACACAGTGATTTGTATGAACATTTTAATCTTGAAAGAGTTTCTAAAGGTTCTCCTTACAAATCAAGCCACTATTTTCGCATTCACAACCAGTAGAGCAAAATTAAATATATACAGCTTGTTCCTTATACTGTCCGTAGTCATATTATGGAGGATAAGAGCACATTTTGAGGCTGTTCAGAATGAGCCATTGGTGATGGAGACACTGTTTCTGAGTCTTCTGACAGCTACATAATATGGTATATTGTTCCTCCACCTTAATTATATATTATTAATGTGAAAGAATTCTAGTGGCAATTGAAATTTTACTGGGTATTACAGCAAATGACTGCTGCTCACACCTGATCACTGTTGAGTGAAAGCACATTATTTTGTAGCTGTTAAGCTCAGAACTAAAGAATCAGACTTAGTTGTATGAGGAAGTATGGTTAGAAAGCATGAATGACAAAATGCAAAACCAGAAGGACATCATATACTTGTGTACGTGAGGGGCATACATTTTTCTCCTAGTATTTCTAACTTTGAAAAAGACAAAGGAAGCACATAATTTGTAACTCTGTTATCCACCTATACCTTTTAAGATAATCTAGTGAAATCCCTTGTGATTCTAATGTGCCAAGACAAACTGGTAACAGAAACATAGCACCTCCTTTGCTTATTTAATGTTTGGTTGCTGCGAAGTTCACAGACTGGTTTTGCAAAAAAATTCTCTGATCTACTTTAATAAGAACAGGAGAAAAAGTATGATAGCAAAGCATAGAAATAAATGCCTATCCCTGTCATCCAAGGAAATAACAAAATGGCAGAAAAGAGGATACACAATGTGAGCAGACTGGTATGATACTACTGCTGCTAGAAATTGGTCTGCAGCCAATATATCAGTTCTTTGGTCAGATTTTATCAATAAAATCGAGATGCTTTACATAGTAATGTCTAGTATGCATTCATTCCTGGCAAATTTTGAAACCTGCTCCATATTTTGGAAGATCAGAAATTCTACTATCACTACGCTTAAAGACTTGACAGCAAAAGAATTTGCCTTTTTATCACAAAAACAGGCACACACATATTTGATTAGAAAGACTTCCTTTACAAATTATTTATAAAATGACAGTATCTTTTCTCTCTCATTCCCCTCTGGAAAATCTAGCATTCACAAATTTGATCTTTTTTCTTCCAGATTTTCAAACATATCCTAAATCTGTACAATGTCAGATTGATTCTGCCACCAAGTTTGAGATGAAGCTAAACTGTTCTTGATATCATTATTTCACTAGGCTGTCTCAAAGCTTTTATTAAAAGTCCTTTACACTTACCATTTTTTCTCTTTAGCTTTATGAATCATCTGGCACAGAAAAGTATTGAAAGAACAACCCCCTCCCCCCCAAAAATTTCTCAGGCAACTAATTTGTCCTGCTCTTGAAGTTTGAGTAAGTTGCAGGAACACATAGACTAGAAGAGACTGGCAAGTGATTCTGCCTGACTCACTAGCCCTGTTCCATTCGGCTGTGAGAGGTTTTAACCTTATTTGGGAGCACTCATACTGGTGGCAGTTGATATTTGTAAAGAACTACCAGTCTGCCATTATGCTGAGCCACACTGGTTCCATGAAAGCCCTCTACTGCTCAGCAAGATCTATTTCTTTGCTGAATGGGAAACAGGTGTATTCTCTTATCCACAGGTTGACAAATAAAACAGTTTTCTTTGTCTTTCAAACATCATCACAAATAAGCATTGCAATTATTCTAGGCATGGCTCCTTAAGCAGAAAATGATTAGCAAAACACAACATGCTTTTACTTACATCAATAGGTAGCCTAGGCTAGCATTCTCTTGGAGGCAGAAGAGAAGCCAAACTACATTAATTTCATGCGGTTAAGTCAATTTCTATCAGCAAAACACCTGCTGCAGACATTCACCAAATACAGGCAACACCAGCTACAGGTCGTTTTTCATCTTGTGAATCTCCAGGTACTATTTCTTACCAGATGCACCTCACCTGAGGCAGATTTTTCCATTACTTGAGTAATATCACTGTCAGTGTCAAATAGTGACAAACAGCTTCTCTCTGGATAAGCATAGCACCAGGTAAGGGCCAGCAGCTCCACTGCATATATCTTTGTGGTTACAGCGTTCTCACAGAGGGACCATAGTTCCTTTAGTGACTGCAGAATCCCCAATAACAGTGGGAGGCTGAATATAAGAGCAAGGGACAAAATCACAATCCACAAAATACCAGTTCCTCCATTTTCCATCCTTGTCTATTTTTCCCAAAGAAAATTATGGAGCCAGTAATCCCATTTGTCCTTTTAGACCTTCACCATCTTCTCACACTTACCTGCTTCCAGCTTCCCTAATTTATGAGACAGTTGCACCAGTGTTTCCACTCTTTCCATTTTAGAGATTCAGCACATTCACTTCAGAGCAATGAAATATCTAATACTCTGCACATCAGGACCAAAGGGACCTATGAACCTACTTCTGCTTTCCCTGCAAGGAGCTGAAATGTATCACTTTTTAACTATAATGTGGATGAGTAGTGCTATTAATATACCCATGTGACAGTTCAGTGCCATCAAATGCCTGGAAAGAGAGGAAAAAAAAATCTGCCATGAGAATTGTGATAAATAGAAATATTCCCTTCAAAAATTGTCATGTGGCTTTGTGCTGCATTTAAAGCCTTCTCTAAGGACTGCAGATCCTTAAACATAGAGGTTACTCATGATTCAAATCATTCTTATGACTCCAAGCATACCAATATTGACAAGGTTCCTTTTATAAGTGGTATTATTTTAGTAGTTTGACAGTTGCATAAATTGTTGAATATTTCATCTTAGCATTCACTTCTTTACACCAACATAGAATGAGTTCATTAATTGATTTACTTCTGCTGAATTTCTTCCTAAAATGAAAAGAAAATCAAGGTAAGCTGTCTTTCTGCTTTAAATATGCAAAGACCACTTGGCTGAAACTGTTCAGGTGTGTTTGAGAAGTGAACATAATTCTAATAGTTTTCATTAACTAAAGACTAAACCATAGGGTTCTCTTCTTACTCACTATAGTCTATCCACATTGGTTTTTAGTGGTTAGAATTGGAGCAAACTGCTAGATAATTTTTTTTATTACTTTAACTGTTAACTTAAAAGGAAGTTAGAAGTTACATGGAATGAAAAGGAAAATATGAGGGCAAAAGATCAGTTTTTAGCTGCCTCCCAGCAGGTCAGCATTGAGCAATATCTGCTAACTCAAACTGAAATGCACTCTTATCCTAAAGGGATTTCTTTGTTAACTTCATATTGCTCCAAACCTAAATCCAAAAGGCCATTGCTTGTGGTTCTGTAAGTGGGTTTCACCACCCTGCAACAGAGCCCTGCACCAGAAAAAGTTCCAAAGCTCTCAAACCACACCAATTCTTCACCCAACTATGCCATTTGTCTCATCTGGAGCTGGAAGCTCTGTTGCACACCATTCCCTGATCCCTTTTCTCTCATGCTTCCCAACCTGGATGATCTTTGCCTATGTGGCCCTTATCTAAGCCTGAGAGCAACTCCACCCCAGATGCACACCTTCCAGTCACAGGTGCAGGTGATCTGCCAGTATTCTCCAGGCCAGCCACACCCCTCTATCATGCGCTCAATCATCAGTTCATGCTGTGACAACTGTTTCCCTACAAGCCCTCATTTCTATTCCTGACATCAGAGAAGGTGACACAGGAGAAGTACAGAGAGAACAGACACTGGAAACTTTATTTCCAGGGAAAAAAAAAAAAAAGGAAAAAAAGAAAAAAAAATCTGCAAATTTTCCTCATAAAAAAATTAAATGCAGCTCTAAGATGTGTTTTTTGGATGAGATTTCTAAACCTGACTGTGGACAAGGACTGTCTATGAAAAGAAAGCCAAGAGATCTGAGCAAGGAGGAATTGCAAGGTACCAGACTGGTGCCAAAATGATGTCCTCCATGCTCACAAAAACATTTTTCTAAATAGACTGGCATTAATGTATTTAGTGTCTACTTTTTGTGCTCATTTCCTACTGAAGGAAAAAAATATTTGTATACTTATTCAAATGACATGCAAAAAAAATGTGAAAAGTAGAAGTGGATGCTTTCTTCCAAATACTTCTCCCTAGCAAGAGGCAATACTGACCTCTAAGTGCTGGCAGATCAATCAATTTCAAATGGCTTGCACCAGTTTTCACTTTACCCTAACAGAAGTTAGTTACAGATGAAGAGGAATGGCCTTTCTCTGACCTCATTAAAGTTTAGAGTTGTAGAGCACATCATCAAGCTGTACTCCATGACTAGACTTCTATGGATTTAAAGAAAGACTTCAAAGAGGTTAGAAATCATTTATTTCAATGTAACAGGATTGGCATCACAATTTCTAATCATTAGAGAAAGTAAAGCAGCAGCACCATTAGATGTGCTTTATAGCATTTATTGCTGAGAATGTCTCTGGAAAGGAGTAGATAAACACAATTTCTTAAGTTATTGAACTCAGATTGTAATGAAGTGCAGTTTTAGAAAACACTGAACATGTCAAGAAGAAATGTGATAACGGGGAACAATGGAAACTCACTTTGGAGGGAAGTTGCTCTATCCCCTGCACCTGCACATCATTAGAGAAAACTATTTAAAAGTTATTTGTTTGAGGTAGCCCATGTCCAGAGGCTCAGTGAACACTAACTAGGAAAGATGGGTTAGAATATGCTAGGGACAATGAAAAGTAAAGGATTAACTGTGCCTCAAATACTGTATCAGTGTCCAAATGACATTTCTAAAGTCAAGCCTTTTGCATTCTTAATTAGACAATAAATTGTATTTCCATTGGGCTTTTCTCACGATATTTTTAGATCTTCTAGTCAAAGAAGATAACAGCTTGAGTAAGAAGAAATTCATTTTTCATGTGTTAATGACTATTGGATGTTCAGTTCTAAGCAGCTAGAAGAAAGAAAAGCAATGACAGACATTGAAAAAATATGTAGAACTTGAAGCACCCTCATTTCTCCTAAGAAGTAAGAATTTGCTCTCCTCAGCAATCATACCATACGTTGTAAAAGATCAGCACTAGTATATATGTTCTGAAAAGCTTTCCAAGGTCTACATCTTAGAAATGCTATGGAATTAACCATAAAATGCCAAATTCTGAAGAGAACTTTAAAAATCTTTAAGAGATGCACAGCAACTTTCTTTCCAGTTGCATACTAATTTGGGAATTTTTCTTGATGACGATTTTGCTTCTAATATATAAAAAATATTCACAGTATGGAATATATATCATCTTTACTTATGTTAGATTGTCAGCCATGTTATTTTCCATGTGTTCATGTATTAACCCTTCTCATGAACAATTAATGTTAAACTCAGCAAAATACAAAGTAAAAGAGATGCATATCTTGAAAAGTACATGGAAATGTCAGATAAGAGAGCCAAAAAAAAAAAAAAAAAAGAGAGAGAGAGAGAGAAAGAAAGAGAAAGAAAAAATACCTTAGGAAACTCCCTTAAATTTAAATATGTATAAAAAAAGAAAGAAAGAAAAATAATTAAACAATGGCACACAACAGAGAATTTGATTATCCCATGATAATAATTCCCTCAGGCCTTCTCAGCAGTTTTTAATCCAAGATATAAATAGCACCACAGTAAACGTTAAGAACTAGGTTTCATATTCATTTTCCATTTCATCACTGTGCAGACCTTAAGGGGTTCATTTCCGGCAATGTTCACTATACTTTTCTGCAAAAAGAGCAGAACTTCTGATGGAGATCTGAACAATAGGTTTTATGGAAAAAAATATTCATAAAGTTATTTCTTTTTTTTTTTTTAACAAATCATGAAATAGAAGGAGCTGCTGTTATGGAAAATCTCACACCTTCTTTCATATGCAAAGTGTAAAAAAATGTATTTCTACTTCTGAATCATATTTATGAGAATACCAGAACTCTAATAATAATCATCATGTTTCCATTAGTGTTTATGTTTTGTACCCAGATTACAAAAGAACATTGTGTGACAGCTGGAAAGCGTATAGATTAAAAATGTGTTAAGCAGTAATTCACCAGGCTGTCTACAAGCTTTGGAAATTCCTAAATCAAGAAAAATTAGAGAGGTTTTGATAAAAAAAAAAAAAAAAGTGATAAAGATTTTTAATAACTGAAAAGAATAAGAAAAAAATCCATTAGGGAAAGAAAATCAGATTTTGGATAGGATTTTATATACAAAATATGTTTTAGCACTTCTCACCAGTGTGTATTTCTACTCTCAAATTCAGTGCCCTCAATTTAAATAACAAGGTGAGGCAACCATAAATCCATGTTGGGAAGGCACCATGACAAACTGGAACACCTTAGAGGCACAGCTTACTATGTATGATCAAACTTGACGTATCCTAATTAATATTTAGTCTCAGTAGCTTTCAGAGACAATGTTTGACAGGGTCCAGTGATCCTGTTATTTTTTTCTCAACTGCATCTCATGCCTGGAGATATGAAAGGAGGCCCATCTTTCTTGCTTAAGTTTCTTCTTTCAATGAAGATGACAGAAGAGAATGCTTCTTCCTATTCTAACGTTAGAGTTTTGTATCAGAAGACCACACAAAAACAAAGCTCCAACGTAGCTGACACTTTGTATTGTTAGCCAACACATAACACTGAGCATTTATGATTAGCAAAAAATAAAGTGTAGAAAACATTCAGACATTGGCCATAATTTATGTTCCTTACAGGTTGCTTTTCAACAGTGGTTCTCAAAGCTCTGTGACATGAGATAACATAACTGACTGCCATTTTTAGGCATAAGAAACACAGAGAGGTACGTTTACCTTCAGTTACTAAACAGATGCATTTGAAACACAAAACAGATTTCTTGGGTCTAAGGCCATCACACCATTTCTAATTATCCCACTGATCATGTCTTTACTATTCAATAAACATTTAAGAAAAATGTTTTATCAGCCATGGTTCAAGTTATCTAGTAAGGATTACCCATATATGGTGTTTCATTGCAGTGTTAAGCTTGCCACAGGATCAATTCTACTCACAAATGATTTCCATTTCTGTTTTTCCTCAAAACACATGCTTACTTTCCCTTGTAATTTTAAAGAAGAAAAAAATCAGAAATATTCAGAATATAAATTTAAATAATCACAGGAGGAACATAATTTCCTGTTGTGAAGACATCCACTTAGCTTCAGTTATTCTTTTTCTATTCTTGTAATGTGCCAGATGTTAATTTGGCTCACAGCCCCTTGCATACAACCCTTTTGCAACTTTAATCAAGTGATTAAGAGAGCTGTTATTTCATTAGTGCATCTTTTTACTGATCGTTGCAACACATTACTCATAGATAAATGGGTACCAGCGGCTTGCTCCAAAAATGATATATTGTGGTTTCAAATGCAACAACACTTTTGTTGTCCTTCAAGATGCAGAAACATCATTTAAAAAAAAAAAAATGGATTAACTCTCCTATCTCCCATTGAAGACCTTTAATTCTAGAGTAATAACTATTATTTTTGTCTTTTTTTATGTCAGAAAAAGAATGAAAGAGAAAGAAAAAAAAGAAAGAAAGGAAGAAAGAAAGGAAAGAAAATAAAGAAGGAAGTGATGCAGATGAGTATTTTATTTCCTTATTTTTAAAGCCCTCTTGACACAGGGGAAAGACTTATTTATAATAATTAGCCAGATACCTCTTCTATTACTTGAAAAATTGACCTACCTGCTGAAAAAAGTACTATGCTAATACTTTCAGTTTCCAGCATTTGCTGGCCTGCATATGCAAATGACTCAGGTGAATGAATACAAGTAGACTTTTTGCAATGGATAGTAATAAGAAATGTACTTCATAGTGCAACCAGAAGTTTAGAAGGATTAAAGTAGTGCTCTTAATAGCCAGAACTGTAGTATTTGTAATACCAATCACCAATTTTTTGAGCTATGTGTGAAAAATATCAGAAATTTCCACATAGATAATACAAATTACGCAAAACTTAATTCTTTAGCAAAAAAGTCACAAGTTTGTGAAATCCATTATATCTCTCAAGACAACTTTAGCTTCATAGTATGTGGACATAATTAAACACATAACGGCAGAAAAAGATATATTCTAAGATTCTGTTTAGGTATTCACATAGAGCTGTGATTTTTCCATTTTGGAGCATGCCTGGGGCTCAGCAGCCCTGGAGTTGACCACAGAGTCCTTCTCAAGGGCCATCCCAAATATCGTGTTGGATTTCCCCAGAGTGGAGTCTGTGACTCTTTCATCTGCCTTCATCTACTGAAGTCAGATTCAGAATGACAACGAATGGTCACTGAAGGATTCCTGGATATTAATTCATCAAATATGTACTTCAGGAAGAATTTTTATTTGTTGAAAGAAATCGTTTTTTATCTTCCTGCACAATCAGCTACACAGCTCAGAGACCTAAGGAAAAATTAACTAATATTTTGTCCATGATATTATCTGATCTAAGGAGCATCTCAACTTCCTACAGCAGAGAAGGAGGCCTTTTAATTCAGGACCAATATGATAGTCTAATTGAGCAGGTCAGTCTTTCTCCTTGATTTCAACCAGAACTTATAAGATAAGGATTTTTAAATAGTCATTCATTCCACCAAGAATATATGGCTTTCAGAATTGCTATTAAAGAAGCTTTTGACATGCTATTATTACAGTCTAATTGCTGCACACATTCACAATGCCATAAAATTGTGAAAGGGTATGTTGTTACTTTTTGCTGGCAATGTAAAATGTTCAGAAGTATAGGGTATGAAAGAACTATAGTGAAATTCAATTACTGTAGCATACATATAAGCTTTGAGAAAAAATGTAACAGGAACATACAGCTCTGTGTTACTGGCAGATAATCAAAGTACTGGCTGCTTTTCACAACTGTTGTAAGGGATTTCTATTAAAGCTTCTCTTTTTATTTTCAGAAGAAAAAGAAGTAGAGTATATACTTTAAAAGTTACACAAACAACCAAACAAAAGCCAAAAGAGCAAAATGAATTAACAAAAATCATATTCAGCCTCCTGTAAACCCTCCTCCTATGCTGGACAGCCCAGTATTTTATTATAGGTTTCATCAGTAGATTCAGATCCAGAGCTGTGATTAGGACCTGAAAAACTTAGGTTGAAAATGAAAGATGCACTTCAGCTGCAAATATGTAGCAATTATCATGAAATGAAGTTCATTCCATATTTTAGCTAGTCACCATGGAAACCTATACTCCAATTGGCTCCTAATTGGAAACATTCCAGACCTGGAAAACATTGTAGGCTTAAGACTGCATAATTTCTTATTTAAGCAATTGTACTATTTTTCTCTGTTTGTGACAGTACATTGTGGCAATTTTGGCAATTTCTCTAGAGAAAAAAATGTTTTTTTGAGAAGCTTGTCTTTGCAAGTATTTTTTGCAATATGCTGGGACTTTTGCTCCTATAAGATTGCTTGGTCAACCCAGTTCTACCGTTTGTGACATTAATACAGGAAAACACATACGCAAACATTGCATTTGAATATTGCAAAAAGCAAGAAGTTATAAAAATCTTTTTTGTATGAATTTACTGAGTTCTACTAATAGACTTAAGGCTAAATTTTAAAACTTCAGTGTCATATGTTAGATATCATTAATGCCATTTTTAGAAAAATGCTTGGACTGACACAAGCAGAGTTGACAGACTGATTTCCATCTATACATTTCTAAATCTACCCTCCAGATACAAAAATATCCTAATAATCATCAGCAATGAACACTTGTAGGTTTCATTAATATTAGTAGGACCCATGCTGACCTTTTCTAAAAATCACATTATTCAGTTAATTCACTTCTTTACCATTACATCTTGACCTTTACTTTTCTGAATGTTTTGATCAACAACACATATCACCATTTTTATCCATATCGCCTTTGTGATTGTGTGTATGCACGTGCGTGATTTTTATGATCTCAGATACATAATTTCTATTAAAGAGAGCCAAAAATTCTGGTTGCATGAGATCACATTTTTTAGATGTTCTTATAGCAATCTTAGACGTTCTTAGAAGATCTTCTTTCTCTTTTGAACGATGCAATTACACTTTCTAGTTTTTATTAGGGCTGCAGTAAGTAATTCTTTGTACCTTTCAAAATGAAGGGTTCAAGCAAGAGTTAATTTGGAGAGAAATATTCATTACGTTTTTAGGTTAGCCTTTTTGCAAAGTTTCCATCTCTAGCATTCCCAGAAATATGAACAAAACAAAACGCACTTTTCTTCCCAATTCCAGATGTATAATGAGGGCTGTATCCTTCTGTCTGAAAGAAAACTGTGGCCCAGTGAAAGCATTAGTGAAATTCATACAAAAAATGTTCTCCAGCGATTATTCAGCTTGCTTCCGTAACATAGTGTATCATTAGACAGGAAGGGGTAAGCACAAAAAAATCCTATGGAAAATAACTCCGACATTAGAATTATGCAGCTAGACCAAGCTCGAGAGCATGGCCACATTGCAGAGGTATCAGTGTTTGAACTTGCTGGTTTTTAACCAGTTCATGAGAAGTCATACTGCTGGACAATGATATAAATGCTTCTCAGACTGCTACTCAAAACAACTGAAAAATGTGTTTGTTTTGTCTATTACTACCTTCAATGTAAAGGTATGCATACAAATAGTTTTCATACAGTGGTAACTAAAAAGACAACAGTCTGGCCTTGGATGGTTAGCCATGGCCAAGTCCAGGACTGCAAGGTTTCAAGGTCTCTGACAAGCACTGACAAAAGCTGTTCCCATCTCTTCTTCCTCCACTCAGTACCTACCAGTGTCAGTCTTATAAAAGCACTTTCTCCAAGATTCAGGCCTTGATATATCTGGGAGCTAAAGTTTGGATACGTAAGACTTCTTCTCTTTCTACATCTCCTGAGGAACTTACAAATAACCAGTCTTCAGGTTACTAAATGTATTCACTCATTTTATAAATGCTTCCTATCTCTGAACGGTGTTCTTTCTTTCATGCAAATATTTGGCAAACTTTGAAGTTTTATGTTATTCTAGCACTTAAAGAGAGTTTGGAGACTGTTGATAAGCTTTTGCTGAAGTATTCCCTTCCAGTCTTGTTACTGCCCTCAGAAGAACCACTTTACTCCCATAAATACTTCTGTGATGAATACATGCTTACTGCTAGTTACTTTACTAAATGAACATTTCTCTTTTTTAGTTGATGCTTTGAATTCTTGTTCTCTGAAATCCATTCTCATAAATGAAACTCAGACTGGTGGTGTTAAATTAGAGCATACCTATTTTAAGTCTGATTACTGTCTTAATGATTGCACACCTGTCAATATCTTCCTTTGTATGCTCTTACCAGTTTGCTGTTAGGATGGCAAATGGTGTGTTGGAAATTGAGTGGGTTTCTCCACTTCAGCTGTGCAGAAAAGGATTGCAGGACATTAAAATCAGGTTTAATTAAACAAAAAGGAAAAAAAAAAGGAATTCACTTACTGTAAGATATTAATGCATACTCATTATTATTTATGTTCAGGTGTGGAGTCCTCAGTAGAGAAGGGACATGGACTTGTTGGAGCGCATCCAGACGAGGGCCACAAAAATGATCCAAGGGATGGAACACCTTCCCTAGAAGGACAGGCTGACAGAGCTGGGACTGTTCAGCTTGGAGAAGGCTCTGAGGAGACCTGATAGCGGCCTTTCAGTGTCTAAAGAGGGCCTACAAGAAAGAAGGGGACAGACATTTTAGCAGAGTCTGTTGCGATAGGAGAAGGAGAAACAACTTCAAACTAAAAGAGGAAATATTTACTTTGGATATAAGAAAAAAGCTTTTCTCAATGAAGGTGGTGAAGCACTGGAACAGGTTGCTCAGAGAGGTGGCGGATATCTCATCCCTGGAGACATTGAAGGTCAGGCTGAACAGGCCTCTGAGCGACCTGATCTACCTGTAGATATCTCTATTTCAAGGGAGTTGGACTGGCTGACCTTTAAGTATCCTTTGCAACTCAAATGATTCTATGACTCTATATCCCAATGGAGAGATAACGTGGGAAGTCTTCAATTTTCCTGCCATACATAATACATTATTTTGCACCAAGTACTTTAATATTCTTGTAACATTACTGCACCAGAAAAAGGTTCTAAACTCTCATAACTACACTGTTTGTCCTATCTGGAGCTGGACCTCTGCTCTACATCTTCTGGTTCTTATTCTGCTTCTTTCTCCTTCTGTCTCTTGCTTCTTAATCTCATTCCACTGCTACTTTGACTGGCAGGCCCTTATCTAGGTTTGGGGACAAGCCCACCTCTGGTCCACCCCTTCTGGTCACAGGGGAGCACAGGATTAAACAGTTTGCCTGTGCTCCTCAGGCCAACTACATCCCTTCACCAGGTGATCAATCACCAGTTCAAGCCATGACCTTACAGTTCCCCTACACATAGACAAAATGACCAAAGGTTGTCTTTTTTGTTTTAAAAGACATCACAGACAGTGGTGGTTAATCTTTCCAAGCACACCTGACTTAGATTTATATTAGATACATTCCTTCAAATGTTGAAAAAATTCAAAAATCAGCACTTTACTTTCTGAAAAGCAATTCTACATAAAAAAGGCTGTTGTATGAACAAATATGCTTGCATCTGTCCCTCATGGTATCCTTCTGGACAAATTGCCTAGCTGTGCGAGATAAACAGGTTCAAACTATGCTGGGTGATGAACTGGCTCAAATGTAGAGTTCAAAGCGTTGTAGTAAATGGGGTTACATCTCTGTTGCAGATGGTCACCAGTGGTGATCCCAAGGGACCAATTCCGGGGCTGGTTCTATTTAAAATTTTTGTCAATGATCTGGATGCAGGAGTGGAATGAGTCCTTCCTCAGCATTGGGAGGTGCTGTTGACTCTCTAGAGGGACTAGAGGCCTTGCAGAAGGATCTAGATAGACTGGAGCACTGGGTGATCAGCAATGGCATGAAGCTTAATGAAGGAAAATATCAGGTGCTGCTGGAGAGCAGATCAGCAGAAAGGGATCTGGGGGTGCTGCTGCCAGCAGGATCAGCAGGAGACAACAGTGAGCCCTGGCATCCAAGGGGCAAACTGCATTTTGGATTGCATTAAACACAACATAACACTTCAAGTACTGTATTCAGTTTTGGGCCAATCACTACAAGATAGACATTGAGGCACTGGAATGTGTCTAGAGAAAGGCAAGAAAGCTGGTGAGGGATAGGGAGCACAAGTCTCATGAGGAGCGGCTGACGAAACTGGGATTGTTCAGCCTGGAGAAGAGGAAGCTCAGGGGAGACCTTATCACACTCTACAACTGCCTGGAAAGAGGTTGTATTGAGGTGAGGGTTGGTCTCTTCTCCCAGGTAACTAGAAATGGGACAAGAGGGAATGGCCTCAAGTTGTGCCGAGGAGGTCCTGGAAAAAATTATTCTCCAAAAGGGTGTTCAAGTATTGGAACAAATTGCTCAGGGAAGTGGTGGAGTCACTGTCCCTGGATGTGTNGTTTTGGGCCAATCACTACAAGATAGACATTGAGGCACTGGAATGTGTCTAGAGAAAGGCAAGAAAGCTGGTGAGGGATAGGGAGCACAAGTCTCATGAGGAGCGGCTGACGAAACTGGGATTGTTCAGCCTGGAGAAGAGGAAGCTCAGGGGAGACCTTATCACACTCTACAACTGCCTGGAAAGAGGTTGTATTGAGGTGAGGGTTGGTCTCTTCTCCCAGGTAACTAGAAATGGGACAAGAGGGAATGGCCTCAAGTTGTGCCGAGGAGGTCCTGGAAAAAATTATTCTCCAAAAGGGTGTTCAAGTATTGGAACAAATTGCTCAGGGAAGTGGTGGAGTCACTGTCCCTGGATGTGTTAAAGAAAAATATAGATATGGCACTTAGGCATATGGCTTAGTTGATATGGTGGTGATGGGTTGACAGTGGATTAAATGATCTTAGAGGTCTTTTTCAACCTTAATAATTCTATGTTTCTACAGCCACCCAGTCAGAAGTGATTCTCCCACCATATTTAGCATTGTTGCCACCTCACCTTGTATATTGTGTGCAGTTCTGGGCTCCACAATACAAAAAGGTCTTTGAAAGCACCCAGAGAAGGGCAATTAAGCTGGCAGCAAGGCTGGAAGGCATGTCCTGTGGGGAGAGGCTGAGGACATTGTGTTGTCCAGCCTGGAGAAGAGGATGCTCCCTGCAGCTCCCTGAGGAGGGGAAGTAGAGGGAGGTGTTGGGCTCTTCTCCTGGTCACTGATGGTAGGATGTGAATGCCACAAAGTGTGCCTGTGGAGGGTCATACGGGCTTTAGGAAGCATTTCTTTACTGTGAGGGTGATCATACACTGGAACAGGCTTCCTAGAGAGATGGTTGATACCCCATGCCTGTCAGTGTTCAGGAGGTAATTGGACAATGCCCTCATTAACATGATGTAATTTTGTTTTTTGCTGAAATGCTCAGGCAGTTGGAGATGGGTGATCTTTGTAGATCCCTTCCAACTGAACTATTCTATGCTATGCTATGCTCTGCTACTCAGTGCTATTCTAGTTAAGCTAAACCATTTCTCCTGTGGTGGACAAAGAGCTGCAAAGAGGGGGATCAAAACCAATGTATTTTTTAAAGAGATGAATTAATTTTAAGTCTCAAAAGGAATAGATGATGGAAGACATACATTAGTAGGATTCTGAAAGCAGAGAGGTCACTACAATTTCAAAACCTTAAAATGCCCGTTTTATACATTAACTTAAATCCACCATGCTATTAAAATCATTTAATGTTATTATCTTTCTGAAAATAATATGTAGGAGCTTGCTAACATAAAATTTGAAAAAATATAGTAGTACTGCATTAGTTCATATGGAATAAGTTGGCTGAGTTTTGCAAAGTTGTTCTTATAACCCAATTATCATATAATAACGTGAACAGCTAAGTAAAATTCAGGATTTGACTTTCTTGATAATATATACTATTCAAAATCTTTGCAAGTTCTATTGAAGATATAGAAATGAAAAGAGAAAATAGGTAAATTTTATGACATGTAGGGAACTAAACAAAGCCAATTTTAAACAGCACTTTTCTATTTGTCCCTGCATTTGCTCTAAAGCTCTTAGAAATAGACTTCTTACATCACAGCTTATGGATAGTAATAGCTGTCCATGTGGGACGGAGAAAAAAAAGTAAAAGCAGTTGTTTAGATAGATGCTATTGTTGCAGTTTCCATCCTTCAGAACAAAAGAAAATAAACACAAAGAAGACAAAAAGAGCAGCAAAAAGAGAAAAGAAAGAAGAAAAAAGAAAATAGAAAAAAAAGAAAATTCATCTCCTGCTTCTGAGTTTCACTTTGGAGTATGGACTAGAATTCAACAAGTTTTAACAGGGAAACTACGATGAAGATCATGCTCTCCTTTTGGATAAAATGGAGAGGGCACTTTCTTCCATTGGGCATAAATGAACCAGTGCAAGAGTGAAGGCTAGTGTTAAGGCTATCACTCCCTAATTAAATTTGCAAGGCGTTTGAGAATGGGTAAATTTCCTTGGCCACAATGAGAAGAGGATTCTGTGATTTGGATAGAGGTCACACTATTCTAACCTGCCCTTCAGAAAGATGATGTGGACTTTCTAAAATACAAAGGTTCCTCAAATTCATTAGTGTTCTGGAATATCGAAAGAGCTGTAAAGCTGCCCTAGCTAATCTATGTTGTCCAGTCACCCCACTGGAGGCAAACATTCTCTTCTGCTCTTCTGCTCCCAGCTGTGCTGCCTGAAGTAGTTGCTTTTATCAGCCAGATGAGGACGAAGTGATTGCTCACTACAGATAGTTAGTCCCTGTGTGAGTTTAGGAAAACATATTCCAGCAGCAGATTATATAAAAATATTTACTTAACCACCTCTATGAGATGAAGTTTTGGCTTGCAAAACCACACCCTTTTTCTTTATACAAAAGATGAGGAGAGAAAAAAAATCAGAAAAAAGAAAGGAACTAAATAGATGTGGCGGAAAGAGTGACAGTACTAGGGCTTTAGTTCATAGTGAGAATCTGGCATTTGCACTTAATTTTCTCCATCTGGCATGGTATGTTCAGGACACTTCTCACAAAGAGCTTGCAGATGTTTTGAGTGTTATGATGGAGCCCCAAAGATCTTGGATAAAGGACCTTGGAGGATAGATGTGGATTCTTTCAGTAAAGAAACTGGTTATGACAATACGAATATCTTACCCTCCTACCTTTTCAGCCATTAAGTAAAATGCAATATTTTGTGGTCACATACTCTTGTCTATTAGACATGATCTTAGCACAGTCTTCTGTGGATAATTTTGTGATTTTTTTTTTTTTTCAGAAGAAAAGAACAGCCTGGCACAGTCAGTATAATACTGGCTTAACTATCTCTGTATGAGATGAATTCAGAAAGTCATAGAATTTGCATAGCAAACCAATTGCAATAATTACATTGACAAACTGAAGCCATTAATTGAAGAACCTGTGTTTGAAGATAATGCCTTTAATTATAATGAGGTTAAAAATTTCTGGCAAAAGTGAGTCCTTCCAATGACATGCGAGTTAGGAAGAGGCTGTAACTTTTTGTTCTTCATAGACTTAAAAATGAAAGTGATATATATCAGGTTGCCTAACGCTGATCTTTTTAACCTTGACTCTGTTGCAAATGTCTATCATTAAGGTGCAGCCATTTATCATTGTAACAGCTATGTTTCCAATTAGCCTATTTAAATACTTTTGTTGTATATGCCATGTGTATGTCGTGCATTTTTTATTGTTGAATGCATTTTGATTAAATAACACAAATGCTCGAAGGTGCGGATACTGTCAGAATTTTTTTTTATTCTACTATGTGCAGATAGAAGAGAACATTTTTTATTTTATTTTTAACATCATTTTGCCTAGGTTATTTACTTCATATTTCATCACACACTGAGAAGTTATAACCAAAGCCCTGCTGACAATATTTGAGGACCGAATTTGGTGTTAGCAAGAAGTTAATAGAGAATTCTCAGACAGAAAGAATCCAGAGTGGAGATATCCATCTCAGCAATGTAGACTAGCTTAAATCTGATGATTGTAACTGAGTTGTTCTGACATGTTACCAGTGAATCCAGTAAGGAGAACCTCCGCCATATTTTTCAGTTCCTTGGGGTTACTTCTGCACGCCTGCACTGAGCCTCCAAGGAACTATATTCCTTCACTGGTGTGTTGGCGCACCTCACTGCACTCCCTGGAATATCTGACGGGGAACAAGGGAGCAGAAGAGAACGCATCATTTCTCTGTCCCCTGGCAAGGGATCACCCACAGCATAAAGAATCAATTCAGCAGCAGTCCGATAAGCAGCAAAAACGGAAAACTGATGCCATATGAGGAGCTGGTTTTCTCTAGTTGGAGTAGGAAACTACTATTTTAACTACTTTGTATTGCTCTAGAATGTAAGTAGCAAAGTGTCTTTGTTTCTCTTGATTTCCAAAATGTAGCTCTTTCACATATCTTCACTAATCTCCATGTCTTTACTAAAACAGTACAGTAGTCTACGATTATTCCATTACACGTGCTGTTTTTTGCATATTAGATCTTAACTATTTTTGACATTGATTTGCCATTCATTTGGCCTCTTGTACTCAGAGAACATGATAGTTCCTCTAAATTACTCTTAGGGGAGTCTTAATTTTGATGTGACAGTGACATAAAGAATATGTTTTTCATAGAATGAGAATAATAAAAACTTCAAAAGTAGAATAAAATAAAAGGAAATCTACGCATTTCACATAATGACACAAATCTGCTATGCAGAGGGAACCATTCCAGACTGTCCAAACTGCTCCAGAAGATTTCTCCTCCGAAGCACCTTGTCAGATATTGTTTTGAATTTTCAAAAGTAGTCAAGAGATTTAGATGTTGTAGTCTCACAGGAAGTGCCTTTGAAAATCCTCTCTGGGAGAACAGATGGGAAGGAATTTTGTGCAAGGAGTAATTAGCTTGTGTGTTCCTGTGAGTTGAGCAGATGCAGAGTAACATCATCTGCAAAGAATGTAGGCCTGTCATGTCATCTTCCTTTACTTATTAATCCAGTTGTCCTCATTCACCATTGTGCTTTCCCTGTGTACAATCTATCTACAGGTGGAACACAGAGAGTCAGCTAATAGCATTGGTTTCTTAAATTCATCAAAAAAAATCCCTGTGATTACAGTTATATAATTTGCTGAATTCACTGTTTTCTTCATTTTAGCTTCCTGCTACCATTCCTGACACGGAACTGAATGTTATGTGAACATGACAAAGCAGAGATGCTGCAAGGTACTGACTGATCATAAGAAACAGAAATAAAAGCAAGTAAGAAGGGATTGCAGGGAATATTAAAGCCATGAGAGAATGCAGAGAAATAAAGGTGACAAAAGGAGACAAAAGAACCAACATTGGTCAAACTCCTTTCAGGCAGGTATCTTAAAAGGTTTTACAGTTATGATCTACCTTCAAGACAGATAACTCTGTACTGCTGTTAAAATAATGGCAAAAATCCAGCAACACTTTGTGGGAGATCTTTATTTTCCAGATATTAATTAAGAATAAATGCCATTAAAATAATAAGGCTGTGAAGAGATCTGATTGTTCACTCACAGGTTAAATATCTGAAGGAAGTGAGAGGCAATATACAATGAAGGACAGAACTGGCATAAAACAAATCAGTGTACATTGGTGAGGAATGAATTCAGGATGGAAATTAGAAGCTATCTAACCATCTTGAGAGCAGGCTTCCAAAAGGCTCAGCATGTGGCCCAGAAAAATAATCCATTTTATGCTGAAACATGAGAAATTTATGAGGACAGTCGCCTGATAGTTTCATATCCTGGGAAGTGATTAGAAAGTGAAAAAAACACCTCCTGTCAACTGTTCAGTTGGCCTGCTGTTTATCATTGCATACTTAAACTTTAAGCAGCAATTATCTTCTCACCATATATTTGGACACAGTAAAGTAGAAACTGAATCAAATACAGCTAACATGGTAGAAATAATAACAAAATAATATCAAGGTTTAAAGAGAGCTATTTAGTGGAAAGATTAAATTATGGTAATTCCTTCCATAGAATATTTCAACAAATCTGCTACAGTCAGGTATATTCAGAACCAGTGAGATTAGGCTATGACCACATTTATTGGATAGAAATGACCCAAGTGAGTCATTTCTGTGAGTGGAGAAAATCAAGGAAAAAATGAGAAATAGCTTTTTGGAACAATGAGAACTTGTAGTTTGCTCAACACAAACATCCTGTGTTTTATTTCTAAGCACAATACTAGGGTTGAAATCCTTACTTTGAAGTCACCAAATCATCCTAATATAGCTCAGTCTCTAGGTTTACGTTAAAAATACTAGTACAGTAAAAAATATTGTAGTCAAATAACAAGAATCATATAACAAGAAACGTCTTTGAAAATAACTGTTTCAGTGGGCTATTACTTTTTATTCCAATGTCTTAGCATTCATGTAGAAGCAAGAAGCTATTATCCTGTGACAATGTTCTGTTTGATTCATATTATCTCTTAATTAAATTAATGTGTGCTGTGTTGCAGACACTTATTAAAGTAATTGTTTGCATAAAGCAAGGATAACAGATATAAACATTTCAGTCATCTTGATATGATGCAGAGATCTTTGCTAATGACTTACTTGAGTAAAAGTAGCCTATCTACCTTATTAGAAATTGGGCTAAATTGGTATACAAATTATTTACTAGGCTTACAAGACTAGCTACAACTGTAGATGGAAGATTAAAAGAAATATTTTGCAACTGTGAAGTTTGGTCATCCTGTTTCCAGACTCAAACACCTAGTCAAATTTTCAATTCGTGAAAATCAGATTTATGTAATTAAGTCAGAGCACTGTCACCCTGAAGAATATGAAGGATATACAATAGATGGTCAGAGACAGCTTCTTCTCTGGAGTCATGAACTTGGGTATTCACAGTGGATATTTGACTCAAATTCATCAATAGCATTGATATTTTCAGTACCACTTTCTCTGAGATAAATTTACCCAACTATGACAAATACTACTGTAAAGTTCTCTTCAGTGAGACTTCCCAAAACAATGATATAGGAAGTCACTTCTTTTTCATTATTTGTTTATTCCTCTCCCCCAAAGGCATATCTGAGCTGTCCAAACATTAATGAAAAAATTGTTTAATTACACCAAGAATTTCAGAGAAATTCTCTCCACATGCAGAGATTTCCCCCAACAGCTATTAACTTGGTAATGTAATAATAAATAAAGAATTGCCATGCCATGTTCTTTGACTACTGTTATTTAACAAAGCAATGATACTACTGCCTTGGACATCAGAAGACTGTAATATATAAAGCATAGGAGTCCAAATCAGCCTTTGATTGAACACTTAATTTTCGACGAAGTGATTATTAATCGTAAGGATTCCTGAACCAAATTCGTCAGCTACAGGCTTTACTGATGTCTTCTATGAAGTCTTGATAATAGTCCTAGCTAAATCCCAACTTCAAACTTTTGCAAGACTGGATGTAGAAACACACCAGAAGACTATCACTGCTAAGTTATGCTATTGGGTGATATCATTGTAATCAGAAAAGAAAATTACAGTTTTCTTACACATAGATATTTCGACTTAAGTTGTGCTGAAGGTACAGAATTTCCTTTTTATATTAACTGTCTTAAAATAGCTAAATTTATATTCCTGAAGTTTAAGATTTTGCTGAATAGCTCAACTGGCCTTATAATACAGGGAAAAAACCCACAGAATGACTTGTAAATTGTGGAATTGGCTCTGAACTCAGCTAGAAATTGGTTGCTATGGCTGCTGCTTCTGAAAGCAGCTGGCTTCTTCAGCATCTGATTATTATAATATATTAAGTGACAATCTCCAGACACCAGAATTTTAAAAATATATATATCTTTAAAATAAAAACTGCACAGACAGCATTAAGAAAAACATAATCTATTTGAAGATTCCATGTTTCAACATTCTTCTTTGTATACTGCTTCAATTATTCTGCTCAGCCAGATATACTTTATAAGTCTTGATGGACAAATTGTCTCTCTCAGTGCTGTAGATGCTTCTACTTCTGATAAATTCAAGTTAATGCTATGGCATTTACTTTTACTAGTAAGGAGAGGTTGGATAATTCATTCATATCTATTCCTCTCAACTATTACTTTCTTTTTTTACCATGAAACAAGAAAGGAAAAAAAAAAAAGAAAAAAAAAAAAGAGAGGGATTATCTGGTATAAGTTTGCTATGTAGTTAATTTTGAAAGAAATTATTAGCTGCTAGCATCAACCTCTTTTGAGTTACTTTTATGCACTGTTCTAAAACTGTACTGTCCATTTTTCTTTAGGTAACAAACTTTAACGCATGATTCACTTAGACGAACTGTTTGTCTTTTGTTCTTCTGTTTGTTCTAGAACATAAATACAGAAGATATTTTTTTCTTCGGTGTACAAGTCATTACTGGTGCTTGTGTGATACCAGTTTGCTATACCATAACAAGAACTCCATGTTCAGCTACAATGACTTTCAGAGGAATTGGTTGTTTTTAAGACTTAAGCTGCAATTGGAGAAGTTCCAAATCATTACCTAAATTCACATTCTATTCTGTCTGAAAACATACTTTTAGAACTTGTAGACCCTGTCCTATTCCATTGAAGTCAGTAAGAGTAAGAATAAGAGCTGACTTCAGTGTGAAAAGAGTATCCCTGTATTTTTTAAGGGATAACTGAAAATATTTTGTTTTCCCATTATCCTGCTTAGTTATGCTTCATTGTTTGTATTTGATGTTTCTGTATAAAAGTGTCACAACATCTAGAAAAGATCTGTGTTCTTGTAGAGAATGGATGGCTATGAATAGACGAGTGATGTTCTCTAACGGAAATATCATTTATACACAGATCCTGCTAAGACATTTTTTTACATTCAAAGTGCAATATAGCAGCCAGCTAATGTATGTAGGAGCTCCTTTGTAAGACAGGAGGTGAAATCCTGTTTTCCCTTAATCATAAGGTAGAATCCTTCAGCAGTAAAGGACCTGACTGCTAGTTCTGCTTTGAAATGGAAAATTTGGAGGGCAGAAGATTTCAGCACTTAAACGAAGAAGGTATGCTAATATTAGTCATCTTAGAACTCAAATGGATTCCTTGTTGCAAAGATTGTGCTAAATATAGTAATATTTTTGAGCTGTGGAAGAAAACCTACAAAAATCTGCAGAAAACCCTGGTCTAGAAAAGATTTTTTTTTGCTCATGAGACTTCTCATATATTGGAAATCAAACAAATGCTTAATTAAGAACAAATTCCACTGACTTACTGGAATTATTGCTAGACCAAAATTTCATGATTTAGGAGAACAGTAGACAATAATTGCCAGATTTTGCTGATTTGAGCTGTGAGTCAGAGAGAGCAACAACAACAAAAGGCATATTATTCCTTCTTTTCTGTTGTCAGTCTCATACTATCTCTCCTTCTCAGCTTAAGAGAGTTAGCTCAAGAAGGAGAGACAGAAAAGAAAAGCAAGCATCCATCTCAAACAAATCTACTGCTTTTCTGGCCATAAAAGCAGCTTAATATTTCTGGCAACTTGTATTTTTCCCTCTGCAGCAGGAATTCAGCAGCTCAGAACTGTCTGCCAAAGCAGATGCATAATCTAGGCCATTGCCTCACAACTGCTTTTCTGAGGGCTGTTAAAGGAGACACTCTCCAGATAAATACTGTGAGAATCTTGAAATTAGAGAGCTTGAATACAAATGGCGGAATTCACTTGTCCAACATGGATTAGGAGAACCAGCTGGTTGAATAATGTAAGCATGGAGCTATTTTTTTCTCAGTTTTAATAAATGTGCATTATTACTTCCTCCCTAACAGAACATAAAAGAAGAAACTAGCTGGTAATTTTAATTTATAGAATGTTCTATGCATGAAATCAAGCATTTTTCATGACATTCTATTAATATGAATGTAATCATCATGGTATCTTCAATACTGGGAGAATAAAACCACCGGAAGGCTTTTTCAGCTAGTGTCCTGGAATTATAGATTTCTTATCAGGTAGAGGTATAGTGCTGAGATGATGTTTTTCTCTCTCTTTCAAATTTTGCTGTGTGCTTTTCCAACTGTTCTGTTCTTTTTTTTTTTTTTTTATCTCTTCATACCACAAGCGCACACACGTACATGTATCTGTTAAAGAAAATAGTTAGCAGTGTCCTTGCATTTTTGAGCTGGCTGGAAATGGGTGCTTTGTTCAGGGAATTTGGAGACTGCTATTTACTCAGCTGTCATCTATGAAAGCACTCCCACAAATATTCACAGTAAAACAAAACCATTGCACTCATCATCTTCAATAATGTTCTATCCAACACAATATTTTATGCTGTTGATAGAGATCTCCTTTAAATCAGGGCGGTCTGGTGGAACTGTCATCTGACACATATAATTAAAACAATTCTGTATTTGATTCTCTAACTCTGGAGCTCATCTTTGCTTGAAGTACAGCCAGCTTAGGTCAGGTTGTTCTGGGAAGGATTTCGAAGCCTCTCTGGGAAACCTGCTCCAGTGTTTGATTACACTCTGGCATTGCTTTTTTCCAATGTAAGTCTGGAATTTCCTCTATTATAACTGATGCCAGTTGTCTCTTGTCCTTTCATTGCTGAAAGAATAGTCTAACTTTGTCCTTTCATTGCTATTCATGTGCTATAGCCCTTCAAACACCTTCTGCACTGTTCAACAGTCATTTTCCATAGATATGTAGATTCACATATCCACACAGACTCCACACATCCATCCTCTGGCTTACAGAATTGCAATTAATCTAGAGAAACAAGCAAAACAACACAATTTCTTCCTCCTGGCTTTTAACAGTGAAATAACCAGGACTTCATGTATGAGTTAAACATTACCTCTGTACCTCCTTATGAAAAGAAAACCTTGGAATCTACTTCATCATGCTTTTCATGCTAAAATATTAATTCCATGTAGACACTGTATGTAATGACTCAGTCATTATTCTCTGAAAGATTTCTTAACTAGTAACTGTTTCTGATATTGATTGTGGAAAAGAGTAAACATCTTTTAATGGAATGTCCCTCTGTTGACAGTAATATCTCTGAAAAAAATAAAAGAGTTAAATGCACATACTTCTATGTCATGAATTATTATAAAAAGTATTATGAAAAGGAGAGGAGAAGATAGGTTTCATTAGCATGTAACAGTGTTGCCATGAACTTTGCTAGTCAGAAAGAATATAAACATAAATTCCAGACATTGGGTTAAAAACTTCTTGATCTCTAACTGTTAATTGCCAAGATCATCAGGGAAAAAGTCAGAAACTCTTGGGCGTGGTATTAGATAAAACTCAATTACAAATAACAGAGCCTGTTGGCCAATTTCATGGCTACATTCATCAAACTCCTTTCTCAAGCAGTATTGCAGTGAACATATTGTAGTAAACATTGTCTTAAGCCAAAAAAAAAAAAAAAAAGGAACTGTGATGAACTACAATGAGCATCGCTTAATATTTTTATATTTGTATCGTGAAGACAGACGTGTTCCTTCTGTATTGCCTCCTACAGATGTCCCTGAAGCAACAGCCACATGAGGTCACTGTTGTTCGTACATGAATCATAAGCTCCAATCACAATATTTCCAGTTGACTGAAGTCCAGATGTGTGACTGGAAAATAAAGTTGTTTGCACTATGTGTTAACAAATACATGTAAAAAGAATTCATTAACACATGATACATTCTTTTTAAAAACAGTAACAGTAACTGTATAAAAGAGAGAATGTAAATTCATCATTTGTTTGAAAAACAGTCAAAACTATCCCACAATGGGTGAAAAAAAGCAAGGGTATTACCTTCTGTACTTACTGGTACTTCCCCTGTACTAGTTAATTTCCTCTGTACCTGAGTATGGACTGATGGGCTGTGCTGGTGTAAGAACACCAAAAGATTTTCTGGAAAGAATCAGAAGTCTGCAATTGTATAATAAGCCAAGGTTTTTTTTTGTTTGTTTGTTTTTTTGTTTTTGTTTTTTTGATAAAAGGCCACATTTCCTCTGAAGTGTGAAAGGTTCTGGTATTACAGAAGCAAGCAATTAGAGCAGAATTGTTACAGCAAACCTGTGTACTGAACTGTGTGGTGTGAAGACATTCTGACTGGAAATTTGCTTACAATTTTTCATTCCTCAATTCTTTTAATATATTATACCTATTATGCTGATGGAATTTCTCTGAATGGTTCATCCATTAGCTTGTATTAAATAATATTTGCTAGTATAACATCTTCTCTTAAAAGTTTATATGATTAATTCAGTGTTATGGAATTTCAAATAAGGTACATTTCTTTTCTACAAGACTATTCTAATTAAAGAACAATGTGTCATATTAGCCAATGCAATATAGTCATGAAATTAAAAACCTTAAAATCATCAAAATAATCAAGATAAAAGAACAGAAATAGCAATCAAAAATGTCAGCTGTATTTGCAGCATTGCATGATTAAAATCTAGGATAACTGAATCAAATTCACATTTGAATGCTTGGTTTCTTTCAAGGAGATACGTTTTGACGCAGGTATATTTATTGGTGTGCATTTAGATGCAAAAACATGACTTATTCACCTAATAAAATAAAAGATATCTTTAAGAATTGATTAGTTTTTGCAACACCTTCTATCAAAGTGCTACGCATATTAGCTTGTACGAGTCTAAAAGAAACCTCTATGTAATGTACTAAAAGACTGCTTTAATAGAGTATTAACATAGTAAAAAAAAAACAACAGTCATCTGTAGTTCTCCTACTTGCATCTATTCCTTCATCCTCATGCAGGTGAGTAAAGAAGGTTCCTCATATTTTATAATTATTCTCATAACATTTAGATTGCCATATAAGTTTTAAGAGACCATGAAGAAAACTTAACAAAAATTGAACAGATTCATCTTTGGCAAAAGATGAACACAGCAATGAATCTTAAAACAGAGGCTGCATAGAAAAAAGGTAAAAATTGAGTCAATATAGGATGTCACCACCAATTGCTATTGACAGTAAATAGCCTTAAAACTACAGAAATAAATTGTCTCTATAATTAAATAACCATTCGTTTGAACTCTACAGTAGATCTGACTATACTTTTTGTGACCTCTATGTTTATAGAAACAAAACTTAGTGTAATTACAAAATATTATTAACTGTACTAATTAAGCTATAAAATAGCAATAACTCAGTGAGTATCTCACTGCAGTTTCCTGCTTAGCTGAATTTATGACTGTAAAGGAAGGCTAAAAGGACTAGACACAGGAATGAGTGAATGCAGGAGTTCACCGTGCTCCAGAAGTCAATAAGATTTAGAAAATCTATTGGAATAGTTGGTGAAAAATCAGGAACAGTATATGCAGCAGATGGCTGTTCAACAGCAGAAACAAGTTTGTGTTCAGGGCTGCAACAGCTTTTCAGGATGATGATGATCCTACTGTGATCTGGGAGGAGAAGGTGGGGTCTACCTCAAGATTTGTTAACTGGGCCCTTGAAATGGTAGATCAGCCAGCACCGTTCTCAAAGAGGAGCCAAACTGCTGCCCAGGGAAATGTTAGATCAATGTGGTAGCAATAAGGAGGCGTTTTCACCTGCAAACCACAACATATAAAATTACTTGATAGTGCCATGACACGGGAACAGAGAAACCTGTTGCACCCCCAGACTCAGATCACTGCCATGGAACAGCTGAATCTTTTTGCTTTGGCTCTTATGCCCAAACAGATCTTGATATATTGTACTAACAATTGTCCTAACATATCTGACTTTTTAAACCATACCAGCTGACAATTGTTGTACAAGATAGATATATGAGCAGTATTTTCAGGAACAAGAAATACGACAAACAGTTTCAACTTAATATTGCTTAGGTGTTTATCAAGAGCTGAGTTGCTTCTTTCTTTTGCTATTTTTCAAATATAGTATTCCTGCCTAAGCAAGTAAGTAAGCTCACATACCTCCTGCTACCTCGCCTTTACTCTCTGTAATAAAAATCCTTACTGAAGGAATTTATCACAGGGTAAGGAACTTAATTTTTGAGTGGAATCCCTTCAAGATATTGGCAACACATCACTGGATTCCCCAGGAAAAAAGTAGCTCCTTTAATAGAAAATACATGTTTTAGTGCCAGCTACAATTCCACTAAAAGATCAACAATCCAGGGGTTTACTTTTGATCACTGGGTGTTTGTTATTGCCCAACCGTGTCACTTCAGCAGATCAGAATGGATCAGTTGGAGGATACTTCTATTCGATTCTTTCAAGTGAATTTTAATTTATTCTTCACCTTCTTATTTCACTGAGAACTTCTCTCCCTCGCCTCGGTAACCTACTTTGTTCAGCGTGTCTGCCAAGCCACCTGAAGAGGAGATGGGATAACATTTTTGTGTGAGTTGTGCGCTGGTAATAGTTTGAGCTATTTTACTGTCTGAAGTAGCACAGCTCTTTCATCTCAAAGGTAGTTTTACCACTACTGGTTAAAGGTTTAAAGGAATATATGACCAGTCAATCCAAGGGCCAGCCGACCTGCAGTCAGAAAATACATTGGGGAAATTTTAGATCAGCAAGGTTCAAATATCATTCAGAAAAAGCAAGTAAAAAAGCCTTTCATCACAGCCTTGTGATCTTGAATGTAGCTTTTGTGTCTCTATAGCTTGTAACTTATATGGATCTCACTTGTAACATCCTTTAGAGGAATTTTTGAGATTTCTTCATTTCAATTGTTCTAGATTACGTTTATAAGAAAAAAATTGGCATAGTAGCTGTCAAACCACCCCTAATTCTTTTATAAGAATCCACATCATATAAACCAACATCTTATAATTTGTGCCTTTCTTTTTCAACAGATTCAGAATCCATCTGTAGAGATGTAGAGATTCCTGTTGACACAGGCATCACACAAGGACTTGAAGTAACTCAGATGTCTAATAGGTTATAGCAATAATAATAATTGTTATTATGATAAAACAAAATCATAATCATAATTATAGTTATGTGTAACAATAATATGAAATAAAACAATTTCTCCCAACTGTTGTGCAGGTTTTTTGAACACTTTCCAAACACAATAAGTAAATGTTCAGGTTCACAGAAGGCACCACCTCTCTTATCATCAGAAAATTTGACTCTATTCCTGCTGTATATACACTTCAAATACGTAACTTCCCTTCAGGTGAGGGTGGATTTTTATTATCTCCACCTTATCAAGACACTTGCAATATGTAAATATGCAATTAGTTAGCATCAAGGCATTTTTGCAATCCATTTTTTTCTTGTGAAATGTGTGTGTGTGTGCATGTTTGTGTGTGTAAATAGGATCCCAGAATACCTCTAATTGGAAGAGAGCTCTGGAGGTCATCTTGTTCAACCCTTCCAGCTCAAGACAGACATACATTCACTAATTGGACTCAATGATCCTTGTGGGTCCCTTCCAACTCAGGATATTCTATTCTGTGACTAATTAGGCTAGAAATAACAAATTATTTATTTATACTAGCATCAGAACAACTAAGAAAAAGACACACATTATTGATAAAATAGTCCAGTAGCTTGTAATTATGTACTTTCAGCAACACACTTTTTCAGTTGCCTTTCTGGCATGCACACATTTCTCTTTACATTCATATATATGTGTATAATATACACCACATATAAAGATGCAACCACATAATTTGGGAAGAGATAAGAAAGGATGTCTATATATATATATGTATAAGAAAATCACATTTGTTGAAAGTAATATGCTTACACTAAATGTTCTGAAAAATAGGCAAATTCACAGAGCCTACAAGGAAAGCTAAAGGAGGTCAGAAGATAAAAGCACTTGTCTTTTACTTAGACCAACCTTTTCTAACAAAAGTATCATACATAATGGAGCCAGGATACACGATGTGACATTTTGAGAGCACATCAGTTGCCCTTCAGTGCATTCCGTATGAGCTGAACAAGTCAATGCTAACCTGGGTGACAACTAATTAAGACACTACTAATGAGGCTGTAAAAATTGGGGTCCATAGAGATTCCTGATTACTGACATCTATTGCTCTTTGGTCATTATATGGGGAGAAATGTCCCTGAGTGAACGCTTGAATGTTTTGAATAGGCTTTCCAGAGCACAGCCTTCTGTGGTAAATAGAAAACAAATGCAGTTAATCATGCAGATATCAGCAAAACATAGAACATTATGCCTTTGTGTTCATGCAGAAAGAAAATTGTCTGATGTAGATGTTTAGCTTTATAATAGCTTAATAGAACCAATATTTGGCATATTCAAATACTGAACTACAAACAAATGTTCTGTCACTCTGAAAGCTTTCATATGGTTGCAATTTTCAAATTAGCAAACTGAAAGTTATCTAAAAGGCAACATATTGCTATACTCTAATGGGCCATTACAGCATAACTTACTTGCAGAGTTATCTGCTCCAGCTTAAATTCAGCTTCTGCAGATCTGGGGCTCAGAAGCCTCACAGGCCTTTTACAATTTGGCCTCTGCAAAGCCTAGTCCTTTCTCAAGAAGTGGACACTTTCTGGCCTATATTGCAGGAGCATGAACACTACAGGGCTTGGCAATACATCTGGCTAAATAAATATGATCTGTATAGGTATTTTTTTTGCTGTACTTACTACCTTTGCTACAAGAACAGTGTAATGCAGAGGCTCTCTTGTCACAGTCAAGCCTTGCATGCAGCAATGGAATGAGACTGACCTGAGCTTATTCAGAGAAAATATCTCGACACACAGGAAGAAGTTGAATGAAAAAACACTGCAGACAATTGACCCAAAAGGAAAACATCTAAGCTTCTATATTAGTTGCATTGATGTTCTACTGACATAAAGGCATTTATATTAGTGATAATTTCCCAGCAATTTATCCCAACATTTTATTTCCCTAGTTTTAAACCAGAGAACACAAGAAAGGTTACCTTCTTTATCCTATACACAGAACACTAACTCAGTAATGCTCTTTTCTCAGATTCAGCATCTTTTCCCTACCCTAACTTTACTATCCACAATGTAAATGTCTATATACGAAATAGTCACTCTAAATTGGCTTTATAGCCAATTGAAAGCTAGTCTGCATAGTCAACACAGAATCTACTTGAGGTGAAAATTAATCCATAGATTCTTTTCATTGTAATTACCAGGCCTCTGCTGACTACAGGGATAGCGTGTGATTTCTCAGAGGTAGATGCTGACAATATATGTAATCTCTTTTCTTTCTGACAACTCACTGAATTATCTCAATTTTCCTAATAATAATTCATGGCTCGGTACAATTACATCTGGAAGAAAACTGAAAACATTATCTCATTCCCCTAACTTCTGACTGAAGGATTGTTTCTTTAAAACATCTGATCTTTCACTCTTACACATCAAAGTGACTTTCCAAATTCGTTTTGATCTTCATTTACAAAATGAGAGTATATATCTAAGTAAGGAAGTAAAAGTTCTTGTCCACGAAGCTCAGAGATAACCACAGCTAGAATATTAAAAACA
>WBMW01002988.1:607-124464 GCA_013396635.1 Penelope pileata | reverse complement strand
TCTTTCTTTCTTTCTTTCTTTCTTTCTTTCTTTCTTTCTTTCTTTCTTTCTTTCTTTCTTTCTTTCTTTCTTTCTTTCTTTCTTTCTTTCTTTTCTTTCTTTCTTTCTTTCTTTCTTTCTTTCTTTCTTTCTTTCTTTCTTTCTTTCTTTCTTTCTTTCTTTCTTTCTTTCTTTCTTTCTTTCTTTCTTTCTTTCTTTCTTTCTATCTTTCTTTCTATCTTTCTTTCTATCTTTCTTTCTATCTTTCTTTCTATCTTTCTTTCTATCTTTCTATCTTTCTATCCTTTTTCTTCCCCCTCTTCTTTTTTATTTCATTAGAAAAGTCTGCAGTGCATCCTGGACAAATCTAAGCATGTATTATGGTCTTGGAAATTCTCCTGTAATGTCCAGTTACTGACTTCTAACAGAGGTGCCAGCGTGAACTACCCATGTTTGTGCCGCCTGAATGGGATGCACGCCCTGCTGATTCACGTATTTGTTATCAGTGGATAGAATCATTGAAATTAGCTTCCTCTGGAGTAAGTCCTCTCTGGTCTTCTTTTTAGGGCAAAATAATGAAACTATGACTATGACTAATGGAATGAAGCTCACTTTTGTGCAGCTCTGCCTTCAGCTGGATGAAAATCAGCTGTTGTTTACCCTTTAGAAAGCAAAAACTTTCTACTGCCTGGACTCCTCATTGCTATGCTGCTGATTTGTACTGGTTTAGGTGATGTTACCTCAATATCGCTAGGAATTTTTCACCAGTGTAGCATTTTCTTTTGGTAGTGAGCTATAAAATCACCAAGCTATGGCTGACTGGCTAGATCTGGCTCTATTCTGCTTTAACTATTTACTTTTAAGAAAGGGACTTTTTCCCCTTTTCTTATGGAATGATGATCTAATGGTAATTTACAAGTGATGGATATATTAAAAATGCAAATTATTCTTCTATTCTTCTACTATTACAAAACTTTAATTTTCTTTTGAAAGTGATAGATGTCCTGGCTACTTAAAGCCTTCAAAAGACTGCAGATAGTTTCCAAGAAAAAAGATCCTAGTTTAAAGTCAGTGTAATGATGAAATTAGTTCTCTACATTCATCCCATGTTTCAAGTTTTCTTGAAAACTCATTCTCATTTGCTATCCAAAATTGTTGCATATTGTGAGTACTATTAATGACCTTCTGTTCTTCTGCAGTAAAACGTGGCTCTGACTGAAACAATACCTCTGGAGTGGTTTTTATGTTTGAAAATGCAGCAAGATTGTATATGTGATAAAAGAGATGTAAATTCCTAGACACCCCAAATAACAAGTATATATTTGTATACATGTATTTGTATTTCCTTTTGTGATTTTTGTAGTTTTTTTTCAGTTCTCAAGATCTAAAAGTGAAATGTGATTAAATGATGTCATGGAAGAGTTAAAAATTCCGCTTTAGTACTGTCTGTCTTCGTATCTGGAAATGCTGTCTGGAGAAGGATTTGAATAGACTTAGTCTTTCAATGCCAAACTTTAAATTTCAGTAGTCAAAATCTATTTTTTTTGTACTGCATAATAGTAGGTTTTTTCCCTCCTTTTGCAGTTGGAAGTTTTGAAACAACAAGGGAAAAAAAAAGAATGTGTTTTCCAGCAAGAGATTAAGTTTACTGGATTTTTTTTTCCAAGGTTTAAAAAAAAGAAAAAAAAAAGTTTTCATTTATCTCCAGTTGATAAACATGAGAAGCATTAGATGCACAGATGAGGACAGGGTTGTCCTTGATAGGACTTGATCTGAAGGCTTCAGGAAAGTTTGGGATATGGGTCTTAAATTTGTTCATTATGAACACTCTTTGTTTGCTTATTTGGTATTCTAGTAGCAAGTGAACCAGAATCCTTTGTCTGATCTCATTTGAAAGTTGGGAAGTTGGTTTTCACGTGCAGGCTTCTATGGTGTGATTCAATTCAAAATAAGATGTCTAAATTTAGATGTCTACAAGCACTCCATCTGTCTAAGGTCTTTCTATGTGGCAATCTAGAATGGGATTCAATT
The DNA here is from genome assembly GCA_013396635.1 of Penelope pileata. Taxonomy (NCBI): domain Eukaryota; kingdom Metazoa; phylum Chordata; class Aves; order Galliformes; family Cracidae; genus Penelope; species Penelope pileata. Next base: position 122,454 of record WBMW01002988.1, on the reverse strand, counting down.
GCCTTTTTATAGCAACTGATGCTACTTTTATGTGTGAGGTTTTCTGTTCAGGCTTGAGCTGCCTCTTCAGGAGGTAAAGATCTCTTTTGAGTCCTACACCGTATCCGTTCATCCTATACAAATGTCTTGTGCGTCCTGTGGCATCTTGGACCCTCTGTGGTGTTGGCAGCTGGATTCTGCTCCTGGCCAAGCAAGTGTGGAGAATCGTTTAGCTCATCAAAAAGTGGACACTTAGGCCACCATTTAAATGCACGGCTCTCTTATAGGTCTTGTGAGGCATTGCCAGTCTGTGCAGCTTTTAGTCACAGTGGGAAGAATCTGCGTGTGGGCAGCTGAGCAGATCTCCTTGGGGTTGGTCAGCTCAGAAACTCTATGGGCAATTTTGATTGTATTGGCTATTTCTGTGGACTACAGTGGGAGCTTAGACCTGAATTATGGTGTCTACAATTAAGGACAAACAGAATCCTGTCCATTCAATCTGTCGAGAGGTCTGAATCTGGACCATGGTTCCTAATACACTGAAGCTTCAAAGAAAGAGTGATATTGGATCCAGACCCATCCAGACTCAGGCCTTGGAAAATCTAGTCACTTGACAGGGAATAGACAACAATCTTAAAAGTGTGTTTTTATCCTTCTTATTAATTGTATTTCTACTTTCTGGACCAAATGACGTTCTCTAAATTCAGTGAATCCAATGGTCATTTTGTCATGTCTCTTTTTTTTCTTATGTAGGTTTTCATACGCTGATCTCTAATACTTTTTTTTTTAGAAATGCAAATCAATTTTCTGCTTCTGGCTTATCTTCTAGCAAGTCAGGTTGCAGGGCACAATCATGAAAGGTGAGCTACACTATGGATAAAAAAAACTGCTTGGAAAAAATATTCCTATTACTTTTTTTTTCCCACCTAAAAGGTTTTGCAGACATTTAACAAATGAAAGCTGAAGAATTAGGCAGGACCTCCATTGAGTTTCAAGCTCTCTTTCAGCCAGTGTGATGGTTTCACCCTGATGAGAAGCTAACCTCTATCGCTCTGCTCTGTCACTCCCCTCCTCGAAGAAACAGAGGAGAGAAGATAAAATGAAAGAGGCTCAAGGGTTGAGATAAGGACGGAGAGATCACTCACCAATTACTGCCATGAGAAAAACAGACTCAGCATAGGGAGATTAATGTAATTTATTGCCCATTACTAAAGGACTAGAGCAGTGAGAACTAAAAGCAGATTAACCACATCTTCCCTTTAACCATCCACCTTCCCCTACCTCCTCCCCCCGAGTGGTGCAGGGGAATGGGAAATGGGTGCTGCAGCTCTGGCCCGGGGCCTGTTCCTGTGGGGGTTTTCCATGGCTGCGGCCTCCTTCAGGCCACATCCACTGCTGCACTGCAGGCTCCTCCACTCCTCCTCCTCCATGGAGATCTGCTCTGTGTGGTGCCCATGGGCTGCAGGGGGACATCCTGCTCCTCCATGGGCCTCTCCTGTGCTGCAGGGAACTTCTGCTCTATGCCTGGAGCACCTCCTGCCCTCCTTCTGCACTGACCTTGGTGGCTGCAGAGCTGCTTCTCTCCCATTTTTCACCCCTCTCTCCCAGATGCTATTGTGCAGCAGTGTTTCCCTGTCTTATATCTGCTCTCCCAGAGGCACACCCAGCACTGCTTGTAGCTCAGCTCTGGCACTGGTGGGAGTGGTGGCTCTGGAGCACCTGGAGCTGGCCCTGATCTGGCATGGGGCAGCTGCTGGATGGAGTCTGCTCACACAGGCCGCCTTTGAAGCCCCCTTCCATGAAAATTTTGCCACATAAACCCCATACAGCCAGAAATATTACTTCACAAATTTCAATACATGCAAATAAAGAAGAGAGAGACAGAGGGAGAGAACGAATGCACCGCATCACAATCAAATGTGGTAAGTAGGACTATGTTTTGTTTCCCATTAACGAATAGCAAATTGGATCTAATGGACTGTGGAAATACAGTGCAAAAAGATAAATCTAGAGCTTTAACTTGGAAGTAAAAGGCTTGATTCAATATTCACTTGTCAGTGGTTTGATTCTATATTCCACCATATGTTATCATATGTTGCTATAAAATTTTGTGATTTGTAAAGCAGTTTTGTTTTCTTGTAATCTGAGTCCTCACTGAAAAGAAATCATTGACTGTCACTTGTAAATCTTTTGAAGGAATAGATGACTTGTGTTTGGAGAAATTACCAAGGATTTTGTTTTCAGAAGTTCCATATTATGGATCAAAAATCTGTGTGCTGCACAGTACTCTCTGTATCCCCAGAAATTTTCTGTCTGTCTTTATTTGTAGTGGACCCTTTGCAGTTTTACTATTATTATTTACAAAATCACTCTCAAACACTATTGGCTTGAAATATTTTGTTCATGCAAGGAACCACGTCCTCTGAATTCTCATAGCTGTTAGCTATTAAATTAGCTGAACATACTTTTACTACAGTTTTCATAGTCAATTTTTAATGAATATCTCATTCCATGTATTGTATTACCTTTTTGAATGAAACTGCTGTGAAGTTAATTACTGTACAGTTCTATTTTTTAAGGTGAAAATGAGAGAAATTGCTTTTGCAGCAAAATTCAGCTATAGAATTTGTTGTGTCGTTACAGGATAATGCCAACAACACACTCTGGTGAGAAAGCAAGGCAGTACACAGCTTTTTCTTACTGTTAGGGTGATTGATTAAACACTCATAGAACTGAATCCTGGCAGGGCAAAAATTTTCAGTTTTGTAATTCAGGCTGCATTCAGTTGTACTGCTAGACTCCAGCATTCTTTGAAATATCAAGCTTTTATCATGTTTATATTTTGACCCACTCAGGTTCTAACGCTCATTTAAAAATTTGTGCTTCTCACACAAACAGCCACTCTGGATTGCACTGGCTTTCCACGGGCAAATTCAATGTCTCTTTTGATATCTGAAGCACTCCAGGGATTACTGATGTTGGCAGCTGCTATTTTTTGGGAGCCTTCAACCTGCTCATGATGTTTTCAAATGTTTTTTTGCTGAAAGAAATTCAAGTCCAACATAAGACAAATTTCTATCATTACAATCGACATTGGATTTAATTTCAGACTAAAAGAACATTCATTTATCATTTGGCTTTTGATGGTGCTCTTATAAGGCTATGTTCTGCCTGCTCTTCTAAAAGGGGGAGCACTTGCAAAGCTTTGGGGGAAAGTGATCAATGACTTTGGTGCTGATCTGGCATCTACAGCTACCAGCTAGGAACCCCTCTGTCAGGACAGCTCAGCTCTGAACAGTCAGGAGATGTTGTGACTGGACAGATTCAAATGGAAGGAAAGGTTTTTGGTGGACTATTCTCTCTTTCAATTCACTTAGCTTGAAGAACTTGTCACAGTTGGAAGGCTGCATGCGACATGGTCTCTCCATTATCTACCTTTGCAGAAGATAAACCTTTCTGATAGTGTGGATGTGGGGAAACAGTTGATCCCAGCATGAACTGATGCTTGAGCATATGGTGGAGGGGCGTGGCTGGCCTGGGGAGTACAGGTGAATCACTTGCATCTGTGACTGGTAGGGGTGGACCTGGGGCAGAGTTGCCCCAGGCTTAGATAAAGGCCAGCCAGTCAGAGAAGAAAGTAGCTTGAGGGAGCAGCTTGAGAAGCAGTAGCTTGAAGGGATTGAAGAAGGAGCTTGAGAGGATTGAGGAAGAAGCTTGAGAAAGAGAAGACTAAGAAGAAGCTTGAGAAACTCCAGAGAAGGAGAAGACTGGTGAGGAGCTGAAGAAAGAAAAGATGGAATGGCATAGTCGTAAGAGTTTTTGGGACTTTTTCTGTTACAGTGGGTAACCCTTCTTCTTTCTCCAAACTCATTCACAGTGCCCCTTACTCCATCCTCTTCACGCATAAAACCAGATATCCATTTCCTTAATATTCTTTCAGTCCATCTCATCTGACCCTCGTACTCCAAGTGCTCCTGCTTCTCCCTGACTGTCTTAGTTTCTAACAGAAGCTACGTTTCTCATAGTATCTAGTATGANCTTTCGTCACTATCTTAGTAAATAGTGTTTATCTCAACCCACGCGTTTTACTGCATGTTTCTGTACTTCTCTCCCCCGTCCCATTTAGGGTGAGTGAATAACTGTGTGGAACTTAGCTATCTGCTGAGTCAAACCACGACACTGACATAAGGCGTTATATACCCTCCTTGTGGTACAGCCTTGTTGCTGCCTTTCCCTTAGAACTCAAGCCTGAAGTATTCAAAAGCTGGACCATATCAGGATATAATAGTAGACTTTGAATACGCTTAATCAAAGTTCCTCTCAATCAAACAGCATGTATACCCATTGGTTTGAAGTCATAAAGCATACGGAGATTTAAAAAAAAAAAAAAAATCACATGCAAGCTCAATCAACTATTCAGTCTACACTTTGAATAGCCAACAGACCAGCTTCCAGTGATTTCAGACAATTGCTTGACTCGTACTGGGACAGAATCACTGATAAATGTTTCCAATTGTACACTTCATTACAATTTTTCAATGCGTCTTTGAGCTCTGGGAGCTAGAATTCACTGTGCACATTTGATTGTGGTGCTGGTGCTGATAAACCCTACTTCTTAGTACAAAGATGCTCAGTATAATTAGAGACTATTCATGTCAGTGAGCAACAAAAATACTTTTCCATGTGTTGGAACTTTCAGAGCATTGCTTGTAAATTTTTTTTTTAAGCAATTTGTTGCATCTCTCTAAAACTCAGAGACAGTCTTACTGCTAAACTTATGTTCTGTGTCCGTAGTTTTTAACTTATAGCAAACTTTTAAAGTCTTTTGACCAAATTCTTAAATGGTAAACAAACAGAAAGGAGAATTGGAGAAAATTCACTTAAAAAATTTTGCTGACGACTTTGTACACCTCATTGCTATGCTCTAACTAGAGAGTATGTGAGGCAGAAACTGTATTGCTGCATTAGGCAGGGTGGAATAGTATTTTTCAAATATTAATAGAAACTTCACAAAACATTCCCCAGTTTAAAATATAGATTCTTTTAGCAATTAGTGCCCATTTCCTGCCAGACCTATTCTAGTGTTTACAGAAGAAAGATTCCATACCAGAATGAGGCATGGGCAACCTTAGGTACCTCACCCAAGACCTCTCTGTTTATGTGGTAGATAATTGGGATGATAAAAGCAAGATCACCACCCTCAAAATTGACAAAGAGCTGTTCCAGCTTCTGCAGTTTCTCAAATTATTTTCGGGCATTTCTGCTCTGCTGTAAGCAGCAGCCCCTGAGTGTGTGTCATGTGTGTCAGTGAGACAGGTCTTGCTGCGCAGGGAAATCATTAAGATAAGGTATGAATTTAAACTGCCACAGTTACTCTGTAGTAAAAGTTGTCAGGATACATGTTGTGCACTTGGGATGCACACCAACTTGATAGGTGAGTGGATGGTGAGGAGATGGTTCAGGGTTCTTTCCAGATATCAGTTCAACAGGCTCAACAACAAATGGAATATTCAAGAAAATATAATAAAAAAAAAGAGGGAGTGTGGATGCTGGGAAACTATGCGGTATCAGATGGAATCCAGAGGGATTTTCCACTGCATGCTGCACAGATCCAATCCAAGCAGAGGTTCCCAGCATTTGAATGGACACAAGATTTACTTGCTCTCTATAGTCCTCTTTTTATTGTCTTCTTAAAGCAGCTATTTAAATTTTAATACTTTTCTTTCAATAACACTTCTGTTGTTCTTAAAGGACTTTAGTATTATAAGTAGGTATATTATGAAGTTTTTGGAGGCTAGGAAGGGCACCTTGATTTCTTTCTCAATATTTTGTGGTTCTGGACACTTGGAAATCTGAGGAGCATCACCACTAGCCACCTTCCAGTGTGACAGCACTGCTCCCACAGCTGACTGGTCACCCTGGTACCTGCTGGCTGAAGGAATTCGCACCTTACCCTGGGGTAGTGAGAATCAAGCCTGGTGACTGAGTGAGACTGTAGCATAAAAGGCTATGGCAAAATGAGAATGAAATCAGAATTAATCTTATGGTACAATGGAGACAGGAGAATCTGAACACTAAATACTTCCAAAACAATCTATCTGACAAATAAGAAAAAAACATCATAGAATCATCAAATGGTTTGGGTTGGACATGTTTTGCCATGGGCTGGAACCCCTCCCACTAGATCAGGTTGCCCAAAGCCCCATCCATCCTGGCCTTGAACACTTCCAGGAATGGGACAGCTTTTCTGGGCAATATGTTACAGTGCCTCACCATGCTCTGAGTAAAGAATTTCTCTCAAATATCTAAACTAAATCTCCCCTCTTTTAGTTTAAAGCCATTATCTCTTGTCCTATCACTACACTCCCTGATAGACAGTCCCTCTCCAGTGAAGGATATGTGCAGATAGAAAGACAATATTTTGCATTTGCCCAGGCATACAAGTTCTGAGATTTCTATGTCAAAACTGGTCTAAAATTATTTGTACCCACCTTCTTAATGGAATGGCTTGAGTATTTTGTGTTTTGTGCTTGCAATGTAGCACATTTCTCAGAGTACCCAGGTTACCAGGGTTTACTGAAAACAGGTTGCCCTTGTTTCCTTCCAGGTGCCAGGGGCAAGCTGCTCAAACGTACCTTCTGCTCATGAAGCTCTGCCAGAAGCATTAGTCTTCCACATATATCAGCTCAATTTGCTGCATATTTGGATCCTAGTCAGCAATTTGCTCTGCAAGGTGGCCTGCTGTTGAAGAGTTGTCATTTAATCATCCCTACGAAGATACAGGATGAAATCACAAAGGATTTCGTGACAGATATAAGGATATTACTAAGCGTTGGGCTTTAGCTTGGCAAATGGCGGTGGTGTGGACTGATGACATCCCTGTGTCTAGGTCCTGAAGAAAGTGAACGTGGTACTGCAGAGTCAATAGAACAGATTTCTTAGAAACGTGTGGAGTGTGCCAGGAACACCATCAGCCTGGCTCTGCTGCCTGCTCAACATGTTGGCTTACCATGGGAGACATCCATTCTCCAAATTCATGTATCTCCAGCGTACGGACTGCTACAGAGAAGTCATGACTTAGCAGTCCAGGCAAAGCAATTAATAGGCCTTTGGCAGGTTATTCACATTCACAATACCACTTCTCTCCTACGGTGATCTGAACTTTCAGCTTATTGGCAAAACATTCTAAAAAACCCACTTCGTTTTAGACTGTGTGAACAGGCTTTTCAAGTAAGGAAAATGTATAATTATTACAGATAGCTAAATGATAGGTTTCTGGTTTCCTTGGGAGAGCAGAATACTGGAGAGTGGAGTTTTTGGTGGACTTCTACTATGCTACAACAGTACATGCACACAGTGAATGCAGACATAATTCATGTTTGAGGTGACTTTTATTTAAGCCAGGAAAACAACTGACATTACAGCATTTATACAGTATTTATAACTCCTGGCCTTGTCCTGTGCTCTGACAAGTTCTCAAATGGTGTCTTGTAGGGACTGGTCACCTTATTTCTGCCACAGAAGTTCTTAACTGGAAGCTCCTTTGCAGCATGAGAAATTTAGGAATATCTCTTGTAGTCATTGTGGGTTCTTCCTGGAAGTATTTCCATCTTTCTTGTGGCGTTGCCTTGGCAAGTTTGCCGAGATGATAATAATTTACAGACAAGTTTTGGGATTTCTCTGACGGGTTTATTTCCCTTCTTCTGAGCCAATATGGCCCAGTCTAGTGGAACAAGGCATTGCCTCAAGAAGGAAGAAATCATCAGTTCAGCCAGGAAGTAGGCTGTCACACACATGTACTAATATACACGCTTCCTATCAACCTTACAGAGGGGCCAGGAGATACAGTGGCTTCGTTCTCTTCAGCTCTGTTCTCTTTACCTTTCTTAAAATAGGAGTGGTGTCTTGTCAGTCTGTGTAAACCAGTTCAAACTACATGTGGTACTATGCGTGTATCCTTAGTGTAGCAGTACCTTCCCAGTAAATGAACCATATCCTCATCAGTAAATGACTGACATGATTGCTACCTTATCTCTGACCAGTATGAGTGGGTTCCTCTTTTGCCATGTATAATATGTAGAGTGAGACTGGTACACGTAGGAAAGAATTTTTTTCTCCAGAGAGTGCATGCCACATAGAATAGGAATCTCTGCCTATTTCTAAGGAAACTTCATCTACGATTGAGTAAGACTTAATTTTTTAACTGTTTATGTAGCTGAGTAGACAGAAGGATGTAGAGAGATTGTTGCTTTAAAAATTGCAACATGAAACTATTTCCTGGGGCAACCGTTGCTGTTCTTGATTTCTTAAAACCCATACAACACACTGAAACAACAGGGAAAACCCAAATGCAGAATAAAATGAGACTATAAATCTGCTGAAGTTACCTAAGTTATTCTGAAGCTAATTATGACTGTATGCAAAGCAAATGAAGTGAGAACAGAATTAATGAAGACTAGCTACCTCCCAGAAACTAATGAGGCATGCTTTATACCAATAACTCTTCAAATTGAAAAATTAAACCATGTTGCAGCAAAAAGAAAGAAAAAAAGAAATACAGAAAGAAAGAAGGAGAATGTTATTTTAAAAGTCAAAGAATTTTGTTAAGAATAATATGGAAGACAAGAAAATCAGTAGGATACATGCTCCCTAGCTGTTTTGTGTTCTTCCAGACTTGCTTTTCTAAGGATCTAGTTACCTTTCTCTTCTTCTCTGCCTAAAGAAAATAATAAAAGCCTGGTAAACTTGACCTGTGTTTTCCATCTTCCTTGCACACGTTGCATGGTGCTTGGTTTTAGATATGTGCCCAATACTATGCAGTAGGAAGGGCAGCTGTGTTAGCTGAGGTTGATTCTCTAGTTCCCCGTATGACAAACAAGGGTTATTTTTCAGCTAGTGTTCTGCAGTCCACTCCACTGGCTTCCCACCAAGCCTTTATTTCTTCCATTTTGTAATCTTCTATTTTCATTTTATGTGTCTGTTGTACTCTTTTGCTTTCATAAATCAAAATCCCCATCTTCAACGTATTCCTTTTCCCTGTTGTTGTGCATCTGCAGCCATATTTTTATCTAGTGAAATGGGGCATCTTTGTCTTTCACTAGGAGAAATAATAATAATAAAGTGTTTGGATCAATATCTCATCTGTTCAGAAGAAATGTGTAAATCTATGCCTTAAAGGGACTACATTCCATCTGTTTCATTGAACAGCGTATTTATCTAAGAGATTTTCTTTACACAGAGAAAATTAATTTCAAAAGCAATGGAAGTATTTCATAATCTTATTTTGTAATGTCACAATCTAAATTTGGAACATTTCTCTGAAATATATACTGCTTTTAAAAGGCTCATGAATCTTCTACAGTCAATATTGTTGCGCTGTAACTTTTGTTAAACAAAACTGAAAATTAAACAAAAAAGGCAAAAATAGGAAGGTAACCAATATTGAAAGGAGATATGCAGAAGCAGCTAGGAGGTGAACAAAGTGTTCTTAACTACAAGCTACCATAGTGACCTTATTTTATATATAGGGTAGATTTAAAGAATTAGATTAGTAAAACAACAGAAATCTATTATTTCACCTCTTGCAAATTTTAACAAGTATACGATGCTGATAAATCACTTATTTTCTATTACTATGCCTAGAAAACTGCTTTGAATGAAGGAAAAACTATTTCTGGAATAAATTTCTTATAGAAAAGAAGGTTGTAAGGGAAGTCATTATTCCCTCCCATGGGTCACAGGTAAGCCAAGTCTATTTGAACTTTTCCTGACAGACTCATGATTTACTTGTTCCTAAAAATACAAAAATAAACAACTCCCCTGCTTCCTTCTTCCCAGAACTTCTGATATAGAAATGTCTCTACTGAAAAGGCAAGTTATTCCAGAGCTTGATTAATCTTTCAGATAGTTTTCCCAAGGTTTAAACTATTAATAGTGTTTTAGGTAACATAAGAATTGATCTTTTGGCGTCAAATCCTCTTACAAAGTACTAATAAAATCTGAATCACATACAAAGTATGCTGGTTCTTTTTTATTTTGTTCTATAACCAAAGTTATGAAGCAGCGGAAATTCTATGGGAAACACTGGCCATTCCCTTGTTGTGCAGTTCCAAAAAATCAGTCTGCCATTTGAAATTTGATAGCAAATGTGAAATCAATCAGTCAGTCCTTCAGAACCATCTAGCTTGCACATAATAACCATTCTTGGCTGGAATTCATTTGCTTGATGGCTGATGTAAATCCCTACTTGGCAGCCTGATAAGACGAACCTTTGTTCAAGCCAGTTCTTAGAACGCATGTGAACTTATGAGGAGGATTTTATTTGATTTGTTAGTTCTTACTTTCTAATTGTCACATCTTCCACTGAAAGACAAACCAAAAGCAGTTGTAGTCTTTGTCACTACACTTGTGGGATTACTTTAAGTAAAAATGTGATGTCTTTCCTCTAAGCCTTTCTTATTTTAGTTTTACACTTTTTAATTATTGCATTAAGAAATTAACATCCTAACTTCTGTGTGAAGTTAGAACTGACTGGATGAAATGTGTGAAAATTGCAATATTGTTTCCAGATGTTTGTAAGAGCTGTAGTGCTGTAACTGAATTAGGTCTTTGCATGGTTCTTGATCATATTGTTTCTGAGTCCATTCACTGTGGCATTAGTTTCAGTATAATACATCTGTTTATTTTTTTCATCCTTTTTGTCACACTTCATACTAGGCTACTGTGACATATTAAAAAAAAAAAAAAGTTAACTCAACTTTATGATGAGCTTTTGGAACAGCAATTAGCTTGTTTTGTCTCCAAAGTGAGTATTTCTGCTGAGATGAATGAGTGTGTTTCTGTTCTCCCATGTTTAAGCTGGTTCAAATTGTCAGGCTGAATGATTTCTACATTGCTAACCTTAGCTCAGGGGAAAGCCTTGGCTCCATCAACAGAGCTGAGAAAATCAGTTTTCTATTAAGGCAATGTTACTGCAAGACAAAGGCATGGCTATACACAACTTGCTTTAATTTAAGGAAAGCACTATTTCTCTTCCATAGTATTGATGGTTTGAGATGTCCCTATTTTATGGAACTGAAAACTCATAGTATAATTGTATATAACAGTTTTCAAAATGAAGCTGAAATATTACTAGAGCTTTTATGGATGTGTGCCTTCCCTTACACAGGAGCAAAAAAATAAGCGTCCCGGGAACAACTTTCAGGTAACATCTAGAATGCATCTGATCAGCTTCTATTGTTGCTGCCTGCAAAGATATCACAGACTTACATGTTTATACACAGATGCACATTATGTACCTAGACACAGAGGATTATATGTCATTACATAAGCTTTTACTTGTCATTCCTAAGCTTTTACTTTAGATAATAACTAGTGTGAAAATATTTCATTTGCTTACCTATGAATTCTAATCTAATATATTCAGTAAAATATTTGCTTATTTTTTTTATTTTTATTTTTACGTTTGTTTTAAATGCACCTTACCTTTAAAACAGGAGATACCGGGATTTGGCTAGTGTACCTTTTCACGAAAACTCTGTGTTAACATGGTTTACACTTCTAAATAATATCTTCCTTCTGATTTACTATCTGATTCAGACAGCTGGCCCTTCTGTATTAAGAAGGAAAAAATCCTTTTAGAGGTGGTCATGAATCAGTCAGACCTAGATTTATCCAACTAGAAGTTAGAAGAATAGACATTGGAATTAACTCCTGGCTCTAAAGAGGAGCAAGATAGTTGCTTCCCCATTTGTTCCTATTAAAACTGGTAGGAAGGATTTTGCATTGAATGCACATCTCTCTCTGTACAGAAGGAGCCTAAACTGGTGGTTTAGAAGTGGTGCCTGATGTTTAGAAGGCTAATATCAGGTACGATCAATTCAGCCCTCAGGAAACGTGGGTGGGATCAGCTGCAGTTAGTGTCTGCTTTCTAACTGATCATTATTTATGATGAGACATAACAGAAGTATCTCCAAATGATTCCCAAACCTTGTAAAAGAACAGTTTACAGCATTTTCTTCAGCTTATTTTTGGACAGACTCCTGCTTCAGAGAAATATTGGCTCAGCGATGATTCAATGTGTCTCTGATAAGTAAGGCTGTAAGGACATTAAACATGGCAAGAGACACATTTCTACCTTTATAGCCCTGGCAACCTTTTTTTTTCCCCCGTTAAGTAGCTGCGTAGACAAAATTCACTGCAGCACTTAATGAAGAATAGTTGGAAGAGCATCTGCAAAAAAACAACGATGGCCTTTTTTCAAGGTATTCAGATAGTAAATTCTAAAAATGAAAGTTCCAGAAATTAGAAATTAATCTTGTATTTCCTCACCCTGGAAACTTTAGTTAATGTTGATGGAATGTGTGTGTCCACAAAAATGAAGAAAAAGAACAAAACTCAAACATGTTAAAGGGTGCTCATACATACTGTTGTCACTCCAATTCCAGATAAGTCTTCCAATATATTTCTTGTAAAGAGGGTTGTCACACAGATGTCTTTCCAAGCTTTATCTTACTTGCCTGTAAACTTGGATAGAAAGAATATTTCATGGTTTTGCCATAGTCTTGTCTTCTCTGAGTTTGATCCCAATTTCAAAGGCTTCCCTGGAATGTCTTCCCTTTCCAACTACATATTTGTACAAGAATTTAGGGCAGGTGTTTATGCCTTTCAATATGCTGTACCTGAAATTTTTTATTTATGATTACAAGTTCTGAAAGGTGCCTTGTTTTAAAAAGCCTTGCTTATTGTGTTGTTTCTCTGTGATGTTTCTAAAAGCATTTTGACAACTGCTGCATGTTTATTTTGAATAGCTAACAGTTTGTCTGCCAATGTTTAGCAGTTCTGGCTTTCTCTTTTGGTTTCTCTCTAGCACTTTTTCCTCATTTTTAATGTAATTCTTTTTGAAATTAAGCAATGCTAAAGTGGGTGTATTTCTTTTCAGACTCTGAAAAGATAATTGATATTTATTCATTACAGTCTTCAAAAGCAAATTTCTAAACCAGTCTTGCAAAGCTATAATTCATGTTGCCTGAAAAACCGTCTTGGTTTCACATCCCCAAAATGATTTCTATCCAGTCTGTATAACAGTAGATGGAATCTCATCATAATGCTTTTCTATTTAGCTTCTCATCACTCTCAGCCTCTTGGTCACTATCACTGTCCTAGCTAAGCAATCTCAATCTTATCGTTTTCCTGCTTGGACCTTAAATTTTCATGTCTACAAAGATTTCCTATTACTTGTTATTCACCTGTTTATCTGGTTTGACTGTGGTTTACAGATAAAACTACCCCAGATCAAGTGTTCTGAAAATAAAATGTGCTGTGGGTTAAGAGTTCCTTCAAAACTTCTCCCGTAGAAAATAATCTAAATATTGCTGATGATATCTTCATTGTTATGGGATACTAGGCAAAGCAAAAGACAAATACGTAAGTGGCTAGACTGCAGCAATATTCAAGAAATCAAATCAATAATATAGGAGACATAATAAGGATATGAAACTAATGGGCAATACCTTCTCTCTGCCTCAGTTCTCTTTAGTCCAGAAGGAAAATATGAACAAGACTCTGCATCCTGTTTCTCTGCTAATTGGAAGAATTGCCTTTCCCAGTTTGTATAAAAATTCACATAAACAAAGAAACTAAATATAGCAAATTAATGAAAAAAGGAGAAACTTGACCTAACAGAAGGGCAGGCCAATAAAAATTCAGTCCATGTGTAGGATAGTTATAAAGTTTTACAACCAAGAATGTGCTTAAAATCTGAAGGAGATAAGAAGAAAACCAAAAGGCTGAGAATACCTTGAGTTCTGTCCAACAGATAACAGTAATATTGCCTGCTGTTCCCAGCAAGAGAAATTGAATTGCTTTCTTGCTTTTAAGTTTAGCAGTATTAGTGTATTACTCTCAATAAATTGAACTTTGGCTGATAAATCCCAGAGTAAAAGCTACTTTCAATCCTCCATTTATTGGAAAAGAAAAATCTTTTGTGTAAGACATCTCCATTAGAGTTCTGTGATTTGTCTACAGCTCTTAATGGAGGATATTAAACTCACCTTTAAGGTCTGTTGCTATTCTTGCTTTAACAAAACAGACAGATAGAAAGAGAACTAGAGGAAAGGAAGCAGTTTGGAAAACATGGCTTTTTGTTGGCATTTGTGACTTGAAATAACCAATCTTTCAGCAATCCAAACTCAAGCAATCCACAGTCAAGGTAAACCTGCTAGACCTAAGTTCATACGGACAGGGTGCATGGGGGAGGCCTGCCAGTCCCTGAGAAACCAGACAAGGCTGGTGTGAACTTCACAGAGCAGAGTACTAGCCTGTACTGTAGGTGGGCTGAAATGACCATTGTAATGGATCTGCTATGATGAGTTTGGATATTACAAAAAATACAGTAATTCATAAAGAAGTTTTAGTCCTTCCTGCCCCAACGTATAGCAGTAGAAAATACTGATATATTCCAGTAGCTAAGGAATATTTTTGTATTTCTTTTACAAATGAACTATAAACTACTTACTTATAATGACACCTAGCCTTCACTGAAGCCATCCATTACCATGAATACGTTTAACTTTTCCTGTTCCAATCAAAAATCACTACCGTACCAGTTCCTTTAATCATGAGGGTGAGCAATGGTCCCCTGAAGCAAAAACGAGTTACTACATGACATTTCATGCAATGACTCAGAGGATACTGTCAGTACTGTTCAGTGCTGCACATTTTCTGTTGCCTATGCATTGTGATGTGATAAAAAATTCATTCTTCATTAGTAGAGATAAAAATACTTTTGTAAGTTAGAAGAGAAAATATCAATAATTTAAGATATATCTTCATAATAAGATCAGTCTTCTATAATACTGGATTAATTTTAATGGAATTTAAAAATGAGCATGTTTTGATTAAAATTATAAACTCACGAGGCAACATACTTCCAGCTTATTTTGTTAGTCAAAATTAGCCATGCTCAATTAGCATCAAAAATATATTATGAATTTCTATAAATATATTCTATATATTTGTCAGTAGAGGTAAAGTAAAATTCTGCAATAAACTTGGAGAGATAAAACACAAATAATTAAACACTCGTCTTTCTAAAACGTGGATTGGCTATTATGAAATTTAGAGATAGAGCAACTTACTGACATAATAAAGTAAAGGTTATTCATGGTATGACATGCTTCTACTCTGCTTTGTCAATCAAAGTTCACCTTTCTCAGTAGGCTTCAGAAGCTTCAAATGTTCCGTTACTTGTTTCTGCTAGTATCAGCTGAAAAATCTCATGTTGGTACTCGGAGAAAAAACAGACTAATTTAAACACAGATATTTGTCTCTAAATCTTTTTTTTTTTTTCCACATTATCAGAGCTCTTCTGTTGAGCTTTTTCTTTTCTGAAGCAAGATTAAGTTAGAATATATTTCTTACAGAGACATCTTAGTGGAACAAGTGGCTGTGGAAAGCAATCAAGTGCACTAGAATTTCCTGAGTCTCAGAAGTGATGTTACAGTCACATTTTTAAGTCACTGAAAAGAAGCATAGGAAAACAATAGACTGTTGAGTGTGCCTCTATTTTGCCATTCTTCAGGAATTACCCAACAGGAATTGCAGTCACTGGAGTGCCTGTTCAAAGGAAGCACAGACTTCATCTACACAAGTTCCATTTACCCTAGACATCTAACAAACTGTTAACTGTGTGTTATACACACACAGTACACTTTGTCTTAACTCTTAGTACATACATATCCCCTGTGGCCTAGATGAAAAAGTCAGGAAGGTGTCTACACCACTTGTTTAAATATGGAAAATGGCTGAAATCTACCAAATATCAGACTATTTCATAGCAGTGCGGACAGTCCATGAGCATTCCCTTAGTCTCCCAGAGGCTGCCTTGTCATAACTGCTTAGCTTTCGTTTAGAGATATCCACAATCTAGAAGTGAAGTACTGAAATGTTTCTGTGAAATTCTAACCAGGTAAAAAGCTATGATCACATTCCTGCACTTAATATGTTTCTTGTCTGCATACTAAGATGCAAAGATATCAGACATAAAAATTGGGATACTGATAAAATAAATCTGAAAACTTGCACTAATTTAGTTGTCAAAAATCTGTCCCCACACTAGTAGAAGGAAAGGTATTTTATCTTCTGAAAAGTACAGTTTTGAAGGAAAATTAACAGGCTCGTAAAGTCTATCAGCATTGGAAAGTTCTGAAGTTTTTCTTAGTTTATAGGAACTTCAGAGGGGAGCATTACAGCTGTATCAATACAGCACAACGCCTAGCTTTACTAGTTCCAGTGGCTGTATGTATAATATTAAGCTGAGAAGAGTTAAGGACTAATGCTGAGCACATGTACCCAGCTGTACAGCATATATTCCCTGGTATGGTTTTGTCATGGGACCAGCTATCATTCCTTGAGATAAACCCCAAAAAGTGTATGAGGTTTTGCATGGGTGTGGGAACATTCTTAATAGGCATTTTGTCATGCTAGCGCATTCTGGTGGATAAGAGAGCCCAGCTGTATAGATGCAATTTATAGTGCACCATTTAACCCAAGAGCTAGATGGTAGTTCTGGACTCTTTCCTTTCCCAGTATAGACATAGATGGAGAATCTCTATTATGGCTGTACTGCTTTTGGGGTCCAAACCAGTATCGCTTTCCCATACTATGCTGTTCTACTTCTCTACTTCTTCAGGTTTGTTTTCTGTAGACAGCATCCCATCGTGATGTGTAGACCCAGGGTGAGTTGTCTAAATTCTTGTGTGTGTCTGGCTTTTCATCTGTCTCTGTTTCAGTTTGTTATCCAAAAACTGTGCACTGCACCCACTTTATGCTCCTGCTCTTAATTTTCACTATCAAGTAATAATGTAAATTTTTTAGACTGAAATTATCAACTAAAAAATGCTTCAGTTAATTGGGTGCCAATCCAATACCTTTTAGAAGCTAGAAGTACACACAGGGCAAACAGTATGAGACAGGGTGCCTTAGCTCACTAAAGGAAGCACAAAGTAATCACAAACAAGTATTTGTGTAATTCCTTTCATAAGTTTGTCAAGCTGAAAATTGCTATTAAGCATGTATGTGTCCTTACTGCTCCAAGGGGAAGATTATCCCAGAATTTTGCTGGATGACCATTGAAACATCCTGATGCAAAGTGAGAATTTCACTTGCTTGTTTGTTTGTGTTCTTCTAGTTTCTGTTAGCTCATATATTTCCCTGTTTCTCACATGGCAATTACTGTTTGCTGCAGTTTTAAAGCCAATCTCTGCAGAGTCCTATATTTTGTTGCTTAAACACACTGAACTGTACATTTTATCAGACCCTCTGTGAACGAATGAAACAAAGAATTCCATCAGTTATTGATTTATTATTTTCTAATTGTATTTATTCATCACCAGTTTACCCCCCTCTGGGCTTGCACAGGGTCTGCCATTCAGCTTGCTTTTCTGCTTCATGAACTACATCCCTGGTGTACGTAGACGTGAAATGGAAGTGCCTGAAGGCTCAGGATGGGTAGTGCAGGTAGTGTAGGAAGCTGCACAGTGCCTAAGGCAAAAGGGATCATAGTATGAGTGAAAAATGTTTTCTTGTCATTTGGTGTCCTGAACAGGCTCAAGATGACTACTAGTTTGAAATTTTAGAAAGGAATGGATATGGTATTCAAAAGCAGATATTATACTTGAGATACAAGATAAAAATAACTTTGACAATGCTTAAGTTATTTTTCCAGTATTTGTTTACAATTAGTGTAGCATTTTTTTTTTTAGAATTTAGGAATTTGAATCGCCTCATCTGATTTTCATTTCTAAATTGTAGCTTAATTTCCAACAAACAGATTTCTGCTTCTCTACTAAATAATGTATGGCAGAACTAGCCGAACATTTGCCTTCGTTCCCCAACAAACCTTAGAATACTGCCAAGCCATCTGAACTTTTCTCAGGGAAAAAACAGATAATCTTGCATTTAGGGTTCATTAAAGGTTCCATTATTTTTTCATAAGAAAAATAAAGAGTTCTCGGAATCCTGCTTTTGGAAATAGTGTACCATATGCAAAATGAAGGCAGAACATTTTCTTTTTTTCCTATTTGCTACTCTACAAACAATTTTAGAAGCATGCATTTTCCTAATGTAGTTCTCTTCAGCAATGACATTTCCGTATCATCCAGAGAAAGCCTAGGATAACCTCTTTTCTTTAATAACAGTTAACCCAGTAAAAAAATATGATAGTGAATATAGCAGAAAACATAGTTCCTGACAGTAAGTGACCCTTTTCTTAAGTGGTTTATTAGAATACTGTAAACATAGCAGATCCCTGTAAATAAATTTACCACAAATAGAAACATCTGTAGAGTATGATGCAGTGTTTTACAGGTATCAAGAAACAGGTACTAATACACTTACTAAACTATGAGAAGTTGTGTAATTATGTTTAGGGGTGTTTATATTTCCAAATGGATCCTCTCACTGTTTTGGTATACAGTAACACTGGTACTATGATTATCCATATTGGAGACACATAGTAACTCATTCCCAGGCACTGATATGGGGTGAATCAGTTAGGTCCTTGGGATGAGAAAAACAAACAAACTGGAGAGGAGAGGAGAATCTGTGCCAAAATGTATACTCTGCCCAGGCTGAATGGGACCCCGGACAACCTGATGTAGTATTTATTCTAGTGGTTTGCAACCCTGCCTATGGCAGGGGGGTTGGAATTTGATGATCTTTGGGGTTCCTTCCAACCCAAGCCATTCTATGATTCTATGATTCTATGTGCATGTCCGTTAGTCCTCATCATGTGCCTGGGAATCAGGCTTTGCTCATGCTGAGTAAAAGAAAGATAGAACATACATATTTTGCTGCTTTGCCCAGACCCAGGAAGCTGCTGTGCTCACCTGATTTGCCATCCCTACATTTTGCTGTGCAGACCTGTCTACAGTTGTGGATATCCTCCATGCTCCAAAACTGGAAGCTGGGAAGAGTGATAGAGCTCACTCCTGTATTGGATATGGCTACATGTAGTGTGCATAGCACCAGGAAATTAGAGATTAATTCTTTCTTTGGGATAGAAGAACATAGAAGGAAGAACTAAATCATTGTGTAGCAGAAAAAACTGTTGGCAAAATACATTCTGGTTATTCTACCCAGCTGACTGTCTAGTTGGTACTGCTAACAGCTAAAGGATAGATCATAGCAGTCATTTTCCCTTTCTCACGTTCTGCCTTTTCGATTGGAAAGTCAGCTCTTTGCTTTTTCATGGACTTTAAAAAAAAATGCATTTATGGTACACCCACAAGGATTAAGGTGCACAATTATGACAAGTTTTGTTTAGTGACCAAAACAGTAGGAGAGTAGCCTGCTTAATTCAAGAGATACAACTTTAATTAGAAATTGGTGCTGTACTGGGTCAAAGGCAATCTAACCACACTTAATGATGCATAAGAGTAGCTACCTGCATTTTGTTGTTTGACATGTAGACAGAACATGCTTATGATACTATATAGATTCTTCTTTCTCGATCAAGTCCTGGTCTGCACAGACTGTACTACTAAATGACTAAGTTTTCAGAAAATGAATATTGTTGGAAGAAAATTACATGGAGAAAACTGAAAATAAACTGCTGATACAACATGAATCAATTTGCCATATTTCTCTATCAATATGTATACATAGAAAAGGGCTAGACATAATGCCAAAATGTAATTAGATATTGCAATTTTTCATTTTAGCACATGGCTCTGGGAACTCTCCAGAATATTGCCACAAGGCAATAAGTACCTTTCAGTGATGCAGGTGGAAAAGAATTCTGAATATTTAGCAAATCTGCAACTTAAACATTGTTTGATGTGTCAAAGAGGTGGAAATAAATGGCAGCTGACCCTTAGCGTATAAAAAAAATATATTAATAACTGCATAGTATCATATAGTACTTTTCATCTGTAGATCTCAAAGAGTTTGCAAAAGAAGGTCATGATAACATCAAAGGTATTTGGAATTTATTCAAATGTCATTGAAAGCAAGATTTGTCACATTTATGTTCTACAAGTGATTTCTGAAGTGCTGTAGAGGATTGCACACAAGAGACTTGCCAGAATAAAGTATTACAACAGACTAAAACCTCACAAAAAATATTGGAATGAAATAATCTTTTTAATATTGTATAATAATTTAATATTATATAATATTATATAATAATTTAATATTTAATTTAATATTGCATGATAATTTAATATTTTTTATCTGAGAGAGTATACTTGTTTATATATCTTCATTTGCTAAGAGATTAAACTCCTTTTAAAATATAAATTAAAATAAATATACTTTTGTAATCAAGATTAGATTCTGAAGAGTATTGAATATATACTTGTATTAAGAAAAAAATCATGCCTGCTGAAGGACATTTTAAATGTTGGATAATCCAGATTACAACAAAACAAATGAGAAACATTACTTACAGATCAACAGTGAGGCTTATGAAGAGAGATACAGAAATTGTATCTAGGGACTAGTACTTGTTGGAGGTGGAATATTCAGTACGTAGATAGTTGCAGACAGCAGTCAGATCTTTCACCATTACGGGAAAATCTTCATAGTATCAATTCCTCATGAGATATTTTTTGATAATAAGAGGTATAGAATAACTGTTACAGAACCCTTTTTATTCATGGCTACATATTTCTACCCTAAATTAATATATCTTTTAAAAATAAAACTGCTGAAGGTTCCTTAGTAGAGAGCAGGTAGAGGTCAACTTGTGTAGAATGGACTAAGTAAAATCATTGTTTCTCTCAGTCTTTGAAAGTATGGGTCTGCATGATCTACTGCTAACTATTTTTATCAAGGGATGAAAAACAAGAACTGCAAAATTATCGAAATGTTTATTAGAAAGGAGATCTGTGTATCAAGAAGTCCAGTCTCCTGCAGAAGCTGGACTACTGCCACAGAGACAGATCTATCAACAACATTAGATGAATCCAGCTTTGGCTAGCCGAGTAATGAACTCCAGGAATGATGGTTTCACGATGTCTCAGCAACATTTTCTAATGTTGCATTACTCTCATGGTGAAAAACTGAAAGGATGATAGTTAGTTACACAGTTTGGGCAGGATTCTTGTAAGCTTGCATTAAACCAAGAAATGGGAAGTGAATACAGTGAAGTGAATTTGGTATCTCAGCTAGTGGTGAACAACCAGTTCTAGTGAAGTCAGTGAGACATTGACTGCCATTTATTAATGATCTGGTTCTGTTTCAGTTCTTTAGCCACTCTGTATTTGTCGCTATGAACACTTGTCATAGGAAATCTCTCAGTGCTATGAAAATGCATATGCATTTTTGGGTAAAACACATCACATTACTTTGATGAACACAGATGGTAAGAGGCAGAAGACATACACCAGTAAGCTAGGGCTTCTTTTACTCAGTGCTTGGTGATGGCATTAGAGGTTGGTTCCATTGCTAGAAGTGACTAAAATGGACAGTTTCCTTCCTGAAAAAAACCTTGCTTTTCAAAACCTTATTTTGGCCCAAGTCCTTCTAAAACAATGCCATTGATCCCATTCATACTTACCCAGGTGAATTACCATTATTGACAAATGTGAGTTTGGCAAGGATTTCAATAGGAAGCTTCTAGGGTGGAATTTCAGGTATTAGACATTACTATGCTATGGATCTTATGCCTAAGATTCAAAAGCCATGCTATCAGGTGGGAGCCAAGCTTTCTTTAGTGCCGGTGTCTCCAGATACCAAATAGGGTAGACAGAAAGAGTTAATCTTAACTGAGATTACGTATCACACAATAGATGCTACAGTCTGACTTTATTATATAATCTTCCTCTACAGTCAAAAAATACAGCAAACATCTTTCCTAATGCAGGTACCTAAGATGCAGAAAATCAACCCTACAGCTGCTCTGATTTCTGTTTGCTAGACAGCCTGGTTCAGGCTCGCATGCACTTAAGAATGGAATGTAGGCAACATTCCTCCTCTAGCTTTGATTTTAGTCTGCATAACTTGCCTTGGCCAAGAGGACTTGGCACATGCTCTGGTCCTGAGTTGTTCCAACTAGTGTATCTGCCCCAGGTGATAACCTAAATCCTAACAGATAAATTGTGTTAGAGCTGGACACCATATGCTTCTAATCCTTATGCAACAAGGCTGGACTTGGTGAACTGCATTCAGGTCCTGAATCCTGGGGAAATTTATCTGGAATCCAGAGCAGACTCTCTTAGAGTCTTACCTTAGATTTTCTAGGGCTTTGCTGAGCTGAGAGTGTGTCTGTCAAAGCAGTTCCTACAGCTTTAGTGAGTGACGTTCATATAGAAAACGAGTAAAATGATTTCACATCCTCTGAAGTATTAAAGTATCTCCCAGACATTCAGGCTTGTCATCTTTTTTTTTCCTACAGTATATAGCTACAACTGCCAACAAATCCTTTTCAGCAAAAGTCAGCACAGAAACGAAGTTCAGAATTGTAAGGCCTCAGAAAGTAACAAAGTTTTTGACACTAATAAGAACTCAGAAGTAAATAGAATTGTTAGCAATGGATTAATTTATTTAGCACATACATGAGTTTTCTATTCAGCAACTTCTCTTTCCCTTATCACTTGCAAATGTGCTTGACAGCTAGTTAGCTGCTACTTTACTACAGTGAAAACCTGACTGATACCAAATGGACCAAAATGTGGACTTCCGAATTACAGCTGTTATGCTACTTATTTTCTACCCTCTTACTCTGATGATAGATGAACTAAGATCTGTAAACACTCTGTTTCAGGATGCATACAAAAAGTGGTGCATTTTTATAAGGGACTAAAGGTTAATTCAAACCTGCCGACTGAGAGAATCTGTCAGATTGTGTTTAACACAGGGATTTCTGGATTATTTTCTCACTTTTTGTGCTTGTCAAGTCATTTCTTCCACATGCAAAGCATGCCAGCACACACATGCCCTGACTAAGGAGGGCAAATCCAGTTTGAATCATAGGGTAGTTTTTGTCCTGGGAAGCTTTGTTTTTTTTTAATACAAGTCTACTAATATTATTTTCCTACTAGCCAAACTCACCCTTTTTTTTTGCTCCCCATCCCATGCGCCTTGTAGGAATAAAAGGGAATGCCAAAGTCATCTCAGATGGGGTTGCACTTCACTTCTCTTGGTCAGCTTATGTTAAATCACCTTATTAGATGAGGCAAGATACTCTATGATTCAAAACAGATCTTGTTCTCATCCTCTGTGAAATCTCAGCATGATTTTACTTGTCTATATAGTTGTCATTACTCCTCATGTTGGGTGCTTTCCAAACATGAGAAAATTTTCTGCAGTCTGTTTTATTCTTTGCCAGCTCTCACACTAGAACAGAAATAACTATACAGGGATTTGCAATGGGATATAGTACTCTTCAAAATATTGCCTAACTTCCAATGAAGATCTGTAATCAGATCTTGCTGTGATGGTCATGAAGGATACTCCTGTCTTTGCTGAAGCACAGAGAACTTCTGAATTTACTTTACAGAGACTACCTTACAAGGCACCTAAAATTCAAACTGTTCAGAGAAAGCAGGTCTTACCCTTAGTGCTAAAATGCTTTTAAAATCCTCACTTCAGTATCTCAGTCTTTCATAATAACACAGCAGTCTATCTGTTGTGGTTTTATATACAGCTGAAGTTGTAAATCTTCAAAAATTGGTGCTTTTTTTTTTTTTTCACATCTTATACTGGACAAGGATTAAATTCAAATGTATTTAAAACTTAAGGCAGCAGCAAGTCCTTGGTTTGTGAGGTCAGGGGATTTCTGGAAAACAACCCTTATGTTATTTTCCCAAAAGTTCTTTGTTTCAGATTCCTTAGGATATCATAACTTTGATAATATTTAAATTTATATGTACTGCGTACATATTTTTTGTTTAGAAAATTATATTCGCTAGTGTAAGATAGTAACACTGAAACAGTATCGAAGTTACAAGAAAAGAAAATTTTAGGATGTTGAACTATTTAATGTATAGTTTAGTTGCACAGAGCACCATACCTGTACAGCATTTGTCAAGGGAAAAACAAGAATATTGATATCAAAATTGCATTATGCATTAGTTGGTCTGCTGTACAATAGTAGTACTCATATGAGTGGAAGTTTAGATTAAGCACTTGATGTGAAAAATTGAGAAAAACTAAGCAAGACCAGAAAAGATAGTTTTTCACTGAGTTTCTCTAATGATACTTAGACATTCACATAGTTCCTAACTTGGTTGGTTCAATTTCACGGGTTTAACAGGAACCTTTATACTGGGCTTATTTATGTTTTGGCTTATGGTAAGTTATTAGCCCAGAAAGTATCCATAATGCGTACACAATTGGACAAAATGAGTATTTTTTTACAGCAAACTTCCAAACTTTTGCTTTGATTTAAGCATATGCTTCACTGCTTTCCTAAGAAAAGAAGGTCTTCCTGTTAGTGATTTTCTCTGACAAATCTTGTGACCCTTTGGTATTCTCATCTGTCTTTTGACAGTTTTAGTGTTCAGGGGTTTGTTGCTGGTAAGTCCCAATTTTCACAAAAAGTTTCTTTTTTTACAAAAAGTTTCTTTTCAACCGACAATTTTTACAGTCAGTAAATCTACTGCTGTTTTCTGATTTCTTTCAAAAATTAAGCTCAAATAATTAGCTTGATTCAGGTTTCTAACTCATGTGAAATGTCCAGTTGTCAAACGGAGAAAAATGGCCACCACAATTAACTCCTCCTGTACAGAGGCTGTTTCTGTGTATTTACTAATATGGAATAGGAGAAGACACTCTCTCATACAGGATTTTACAGATTATTCTCCTCTGGTCTGTTTTTCAGATTAATTTGCATTCTTTGACTTCTTATGTTGCCTGGTACTATTCATATCTACTATTTACTGGCCTGACATAAATTTGCAGACAAAGGAAATCTGTTTTAGACTGTTTCCCTGTAGAAAATCCCTTCAGGATTTTTTTCCAACTTCGGGTGCATTAGTAGGTATTCCAAACCCCATGGCACTTGCAAGGTGTTTGTTTTTCACAGCTGTCATAATAAGCTTTTGGCTCCATGTACTCCGTTTTTCCCATTAATCTTTTCACTAAAAAGTATCTTTTTCTAATTTTCCTGTCTCAAACTTCTAAATGTTAAGCCTCTGCTTTATTTTCTTTAATCTGTTTTCCTGGCCAGCTAGAACGATCAGGTAACATAAGGTCATTACTGTGTGTATGCGTCCTGGTCTCAAAAGTGCCACTAGCTCTGACTGTTCCTTCCCAACCTGTGGGACTCCCCCCAACACGGCTCTTGACCCAGAGCCTCATATTCCTGTACAGCTCCCCACAGCCCTGCCTTGTCCTGCAATGGGCCCTACCAAGCCAGGCCCATCTGCAAGTCCATGTCCTGACCCAGCCTTGGCCTGCTCTCATTCCCATGTGGGTGTCTGGGGCTGGTGCCCCCGGATGCTCTGCTCCTGGTGGGGCAGTATGACAGGCCCTGGAACCAGGCCCTGCCCTGGCAGCCCTGGGGAGCCCCCTCCCCTTGGGGGCCCCATGGAGCTGCTGGCCCCTGTTGTGCCCAGGGGGACTGCTCGCTCCTCCTCCTGCAAAGCAGACTAATTCTTTTTTGAGGCAATAACCAAACCCGGAACACTATCTCAGGATACTACAGAAAAGAAGCCTAAATGTTTTTAGGATATGAATTTTAAATCTAGTCGTTAGCTCCCAACATCTTCAAAGTGGAAAATACATGATGTGTGTTTGGCATATTCATAACTGCATTTCATACTTGTACAGATTTATGATAGCATTTTAAACATTTCTTTTTTAATGAACCATATTGGTAGTTTAAATGTCTCTTTTTGCACAGACCACTAGAAATAATTCTCCTCCTACAGATGCAGATTTCTGGAGTAAAACCACTGACTGGCTGGTGTATCAGCTAGGCAGCACTCAGCAAGTTATTCACCAATTTTTACTTCAGCATGGCATATCACTATCTTGATTATTAGAGATTATTAGTAACTTCGAAAAATCTAGTATTTGTTATCTCTGCTCTTTAGTTGTCTGGTTGGAATGGTACTTAAACTCTCCCATCTCTTAGTTAATTCCCAGATAATAAGAAAACAAACTGCCGGACATCTGGTGATGGATTTGTTGTTTTGATGGCATAAAACATCATTCTGGGTCAAGTGGTTGCTGAGCTGAATGAGGAGAACTGACTCAACCACACTGCTGCAGAGGTTAGAAGATGCTGTATGTCCATGCCAACAAAAAGATTCAAAACACTAAGGATGATCAGAGAAAAAGAAAAAATTACTAAAAGAAATCTTCATCAGAAGATGTACATGACTTGTTCTCAGCTTTCATGTAGTGTTCCTGTAAGTAGCAGGACTGGATAGGGCAGAAGCCTCCTGTGGAGGTGAGGTTGCTCTTTCCTTTAACTGCTTCTTGAGGAGAGAAGGTCACAAGGACTGCATGACTTGAGGAGAAGCAATCAAAGAGGCAGAGCAAGGAGATGGGTGTTTGTACTTACAAAGTCAGTTACAGACACTGACATTAGTAGAAATGGAAGAGACAGAAAGGCTTTGATAGTGATGGAGGGGATCAGAGGAGACTGCAGATTTTGCTGCACCTTGGAAGATCTTTGAGTTAGGCAACTGAAGTCAAGTCTGCAAGTAGAGGTCCACTAGGCAAGGATGCATTACTGAAAGAGCAGCATGATATAAAATCACATGATTTTCA
This sequence comes from Penelope pileata, assembly GCA_013396635.1. Taxonomy (NCBI): domain Eukaryota; kingdom Metazoa; phylum Chordata; class Aves; order Galliformes; family Cracidae; genus Penelope; species Penelope pileata. The sequence continues at coordinate 95,754 of WBMW01002988.1, read as the reverse complement.
GATTTTAACTGATACAATTCTTTTGGTTATTTTTTTAAATGTTAGTGAAGCATACTAATTTGTATTATTAAAAAACAACAACAACAAAAACCAACACCAACATGTCTTTTTTTAATATAAAATCCATTTTGGTCTTCCAGGATAGCCCTGTGAGAAAATAGTCCATGCAGAGCTGCCTCAAACCTATGGGCAGAGACAGGGACAGCTCAAGCCACTCAGGAAGAGACGTCTTGGAGAGCCGAGCTGAGTAAAGCTTTCATTTTGGCAAGAACCAAGACAGCTTTTTCAGTAGGACGCACAGACATGGTCTGCATATCAGTGGGAGAATGTCAATGATTACCATTCACTTAAAAGATAGGAAGAGAGCTGTGCAAGCACTGAAGCAGGCAGAAGAAAGGTGGGCAATGTGGTAACCTCAAACTGAATTTTGTAACACTTAACAAGACCTACCAAAGGGATGTCTAATTTAAGAATTCCTATTTAGGACATGAGTTTGAAAGCTATGCTATTAAATGCAATTACCTCCTTAGAAAACGACTTGTAAGATATTGTCATAAATTGTTCCCCTCACTGTTTTCCCATGAGAACATAGAACAAAGCCGTAAAGACTAGTTGAGAATATGCATATTAGGCATACACCAACCTGATTTTATAGTATGTTACTGACATAATCTACGAGATTCCATTCTTCATAGATAAGTGGACAAAGAGTATTCCTCTTTGAAATGTTAGTAATGTTAAATTACATTCTATATGGTTTAAGAATAGCTAATCCCTGTTGAAATATTAACTGTTAAAATCTCTGGTGGAATGATCCTTTCTTATTCTTTCAGAATTCAGAATGAGTGATGTATAATTTATCTAGAGGAATGCTAACGAATATTATCTATTGAATTGGAGAATCATAATAGATAAATTGCAAGAAAAGGAATTTGTGTAAAAATCATCATACTGGGTATCACAAACATACTCATGCCCCATTTTAAAGCGAAACTGAAGTACCTAATATGGTAATTCTGTCCAGAAACGTCAGTTCCTCGCAGAATTACACTATCAATGAGATTGAAAGAGACCTCTGGATAATGTCTAGTCCAAGCCTCCCAGCTCAGATTAGGGTAAAGTAGAGCATGTTGCTCAGTGCCATGTCCAATCAGATTAGGAATATGTCCAAGGATGCAAATTCCACAGCTTCTTTTGGCAACTGTTTCAATTTTCAATCATCCTTACAATAAAAATTCTTAGGTTTAAATGAAACTTCCTGCGTTTCATTTTGTGCCCATTACTGTTTATCCTGTTACTGGATACCACTGAGAAGAATCTAGAAGCATTTGTTTTACTTTCTCCATCCATTTATATACATTAAAGTTGAGCAGTTTTTTTTTTTCCTAGAAAAGTAGGACTTCAACAGGAGACATTCTCTCTTGTCTAGCTTGCATAGCAAAACACATATTTCCCTCTTTACTCCCAAAGACAAATGAAAAATATCCAGTTCAAGAGTTGGCAGTGATGTACTCTGAGTGTCAGGCTTTTCCTCTGTGTTGGACTTCATGACCATGCAAGAGGTTGTCTCAACCATGATATTCATTCCTTGGGTTGAATGAATGTTGAATGGGGAAACACAAGGAAAGTTCTAGCACATAAACCAGCAAAGTAAAATCAGAAGGGCTTTCATTGGTGTGCCAAGAGATGCTCTGTGTTTTGGAGCCATTCTGGCCAGAATTTTGGCTACCTTAGCCTGAAATATCTTGTGCAGTTGCTTTTGAAAATAGCCACTGTGTCTTTCTTCACCAGAAATTTCATTTGCATAGTGAAAACCCCACCTCCAAATTGAAAATATCTAGGACCTCCTTCTAGCTACATGGAGATATGCAGCAATAATCACTGATTTTGTCTGTATCTCAGATTTGCCAACAAAATAGATGTTAGAGGTATATATTTTATTTTTCTTCATGTTCATGTTATCAGATTCTGTATCTTAGGGGTATATAAGCATATGTATGACACTGTGGCTTGAATAGTGCCACTTGTACAAGATACAATTGTATTTTGCAGAATATATATTTTAACTTGTGACAGTTTTATTTCAGATATTTGTTTCCCAATCTTTCAATATTTTCTCCACGTAGAACTAATCTAATTTATTATAAACATATAACTAAGTCTCGCATTTGAAAAATGTCTGTTCTGTGCACTCAAAACGTGAAGCAAATGGAAAAACAATGCCTTAATATCTGCAACTGAATCTGCTAAGCTGTAGAAAGCAACCTTTCTGTCCCGCTGTAGAAATAAGACAACTCCCATCTTGCAACTTACATAACCCTAATACATAATGCATCCCTCTAAATATTCAAATAAGTTGGTTTGAAATAAACTGGACCTCTGTATTTTTGAAATTTTTTTGAACTGAAAAGTATTAGCAGAAATAAGAAATAGTTAATTTAGCTTTGGCATTATTTTGTCTGCAGAGGGAACATCTTGTAGTTTATTGGAAAAAAATGGCTGCATTCCATATACTAAACTATTTCAGTCTGCAGTATAAAATATTGCGTTAGGCGAATTGAGTACATCCATGTAGGCTATTGCAACTTAAAATTAGTCCTTAAAGACCTAATAACACTTATTACTTTAATTAAACCTAATAAGACCAGGCTATTTCAGTATAACTTTATTTTAAGTATATTAGTTGGTTATCCACAGCTGACAAGGACAAATGAGTTCTGCTCAGGGCGCTGTTTCATCTGCATTGATCCATGCTAATAAGACTAATGTAAGTTCTATTGGAACATGTTGCGGGCCTGAAAACTAAAAGTAAACACAAGATAAGGAGGTTAGCTAAGAACTGTAACAATTTCCATAGACTTTTTTTTAAAGTTATGAGCATTGGAAACAAACAAATACTAAAAATATTCTTGGCTTATCTCATAAAAAGGTTATATTTTTCTCTAGTAAAAGTAATTTTGTATCACACATTGTTCACATCTTGAAATGTCAGTAGCCAGTTAAGATGGAGAGATAACAAGCAAAAAGCATAAATTAATTTTGCTTCCTTAAGTCTGGCAGGAACAAGGAGAAACATTAGGAATAATTGATAGTGACGGGATGAGAGAGATAAAAAGAGATGGACTGGGAAGTATTTAATGACTCTTTGTGGTATTACATCTGTCACTTTTTGTGCCACATTAAAGTTTCATTATTTTCATATTTCTTGTGTTCATATTTTCCCACCCCTTCTTTCTGCTAAATTTACCAAGCAATACGATGTAGATAATAGAGAGCTATTGCTGCAAATGTCATTGAATCTGTTACAGGAACTGAATAAAGTACCTCAGCCATGCATTCCTTTTCATAATACATTTTCAATTAGTGGCGCTGGAATTCTATACAATATAAACTTTTTTTTTTTTTTTTTTAATAATTGTGTACAATGCAGTGAGTTCTAAAAAGAAATGTTGAGCCTTTCATTATGAAACTATTAATAACCTGAATCAATTTCAGTTGGCCAAAGAAAATGATTGCACAAGTCTATTTACTGAAGAAATTTATTTCTCTAAGGGTTTGCCTTCTACAGGCTTTTAAAACAAATGGATTAACTTTGCTCAGCTGAGAGTTAACAAATATATGTAATCTGTGGGATTCATGTTTCCCTTGTTTCAGTCTTCTTTCTTCCACTTCTATTCTTTTACTATTTACAGCTTACATGTGTATCTCAGTGTTTTAGTCATTCTGAAGAACAAAATGTGTCTCCCAAGAAGCTTTAAAACTTATATGTTCATATTTGGAAGAGGCTCATCACCTCTGATTTTTCAGTCGTAGAATCATAGAATCCTTAGGGTTGGAAGGGACCTTTAAAGATCATCTAGTCCAACTCCCCTGCAATGAACAGGGACGTCTACAGCTAGATCAGGTTGCTCAGAGCTTGGTCCAGCCTGACCTTGAATGTCTCCAGGGATGGGGCTTCCACTACCTCTTCCAGTGCTTCACTACCTGTATTGTAAAAATTTTTTTTTCCTTAACTCTAACCTAAATTTCCTCTCTTTTAGTTTGAAGCCATTCCCCCTTGTCTTATCCCCATAGACCCTGCTAAAGAGTCTGCTCCCGTCTTTCCAGTAGCTCCCCTTTAGACATTTAAAGGCAGCTACCAGGTCACCTTGGAGCCTCCTCTTCTCCAGGCTGAACAGCTCTCTCAGCCTGTCCTCGCAGGGAAGGTGTTCCATCCCCTGGATCATTTTTGTGGCCCTCCTCTGGACACGCTCCAACAGGTCCATGCTTCTCCTGTGCTGAGGACTCCAGATCCGGATGCAGTACTCGAGGTGAGGTCTTACCAACACAGAGTAGAGGGGCAGGATCAAGAATAGAGGGGCAGGATCAGAGTAGAGGGTCAGGATCAGTCAGTCTAGATAGTACAGTGGCAGTGTCAAACGCACATTTATGTCCCCACGGGCCCAAAATTCTTGGGGCTTTCTGGGCCTCTCACAGGAAGCATGTGGTTGGTTGTCCAGTCACTATTGGGACTAATTTGTCTATGCATCACAGCTAGCTCCTTCTTGCCCTCAGCCACTCGAGTGATAGCAGTAAGTATCTCTTCTGTATGATTTGAGGGTAAGAGGGTGTTCAGGGCACTGCTGTCTGTGAGACCTATTTGCTTGATGGGATTTGTTGTTTTGAGTCCCTATACACTAGTTTCCTTTAAACACCGTGTCCTCCTCTGGGCCAAAGGGCAGGGCATCCTCATTGATGGGAGCTGATTTTACAGAACTGACTAAGCAGTTTGCAATCTTACCTTAAATTGTGAGCTGGCTCAGAGCTTTCTTTGGTGGCTTCTTCTTCGTTCTGCTGTTCCTTGATCTATCATTTATCTCCTTGGCTTGTGCTGCTGGCTTAGCAGCAGGGCTTTCGTGCCAATTTTCCATTTCTTCCATAGGATCTTTGAGTCATCTCCAAAATTTCCCTCTGCTGAGGTCAATTTTAATCTCTTGTTTCTTTTTTGGTTTGATGGTTTACTGCTGCAATATATTCTGATCTGTTCCCTCTTTGCTTAAGTAAGACTTTGTTAACATCCTTGTCAACTCGTGCCAATTCCCACATCTGGTCAGAGTATGCAGGACACACTGAGCTCTCAAAAATGTTGCTGTGGAAGCAAACGCAAGCTAAGAAGGTGAGCTGGAAAGCAAGATCTGGACTGGACTGGGCACTGGACCAGCCTAGTTCCTCTGCTGCTGCACATGCTCTGGATTCCCTCAGGTGAGTGATGTGTACCAGATCCTCAAAAGGTATTTGAATCCTCAATGCTTCAGTGGTTCTGAAAAGCGGTGCAATCTCAAATGCAGTCTTTGCTCTCATCATCAGCTTAACATGCATTTTGATAAATTCTTTGATGGAATTTTATTGACCAGTGCAAATTCAAGTCCTGATGATGGATGTGTCATTCCTCGTCTAGTCCTATAACAGTTATGGCTACTCATAGTCCTTAAACTAATCTTCAAAAGCTTTTGGCAGAGTATAACAGCTTTAGTAGCCTGGGATCTTGATTTTAATTCTGCAACTTGAACCAAGACTATGGTTGTTGACCTTCAAGGCTTAGTATGAAACTTATTCAGGTTTTTGCCTGAAGATATCATTGTGAAGGATTTATAGAGTTTGTTGTATATGATACATCTCATTAGCATTTCTCAGTATGCCAAATTTCATTGTTATCTATGCTATCCATGTGCTTGCAGTTTTAATGATAGACAGACATGCATAAAACTCATGCTCCCTGATAATGCTTTTTCCTCTTCTTCTTTTTTTTTTCCTACAACCAAAGTAAAAAGAAAAAAGAATCTTTTCTTGTTGATAATTATGAAGCATGACTTTTTCCGTGATCAGCTGCAGACATCTTACTATTATCTCAAATATTTAATCTGGAGATGCTCTGGAATGTGAAAATACATCCTACATGTAAGTGCCTTTTAAACAGGGAATAGAAAGCAGCATCCAGAATTCATAAGAGCCATACTAGCCATGATCAGCTGTAGAAGCTGTATGGTTACTAACACATACTATATGACTTTCAGTTGTAGCTTTTTTCGAATTAGAATAGTTTGGTTCGAACAACTCACAAAAATCATCTAGTCCAACTGCCTGACTGACTTTGGGATAACCAGAAGTTAAAACGTATTGCTGAACACATTATCCAAGTGCCTATTGAACCAGAACAAAAAAGGAGGAAAAACATTTTCTTTTGTATAATAGCTAAGATTTTAGATTGCAATATAAGTGAAGTATTCTTATTAATTTAATAAAGAAATCGTAATTTGGACAATAGTGATTTTGTAGTTTTTTAATATAGGTAGAGAAGTCTTTCTGCATAATTACTCACAGACATATCTGTTGATATGTGCTTCTTTTCTTTGGAAATTGTGATTTCTAAGTGATATTTTCTTGAAAATGAGAGAAGAAAAGCAAGTGTGGCCTTTGTAATGTACGGTAGGCCTGGGAATAGAAACCCTTATGTTCAGAAGAGAGATGTGTATCAAATCTGTCTTTAGAAATCCATCTTTCTCTTGGCATTTGGTTTTTCTCCAGTTTTACTTTTCTGTTGATTCTTTTCATCTGTGTTCACCTGCCCTGTGTGACAAACATTGAGGGTGCTATAGAGCTTTGTCCCTGCAGAGTGGATGGAAGCACCGATTCCTTAAAGTCACATACTGACGTAATGTATAAAAGTTTTTTGCATAGATTTCTATTTTTTTCCGCTGATGATTAACCTGCTTTGTTTTTCTTATATTTATTTCTATAGTTCACCTCAAGTCAGACTGAAGATTAAAATCTCCTTTTCACAAGCCTAACAGTTCCTTTGATTTTCAGTGATCATAATGTAATTTCTCTCAATAATCATTTTTAGTTACCCTATTTTTAACAGCTACAGATGGAAATAAAATGGATCTGAAGAAGAGACATTCAATAGCAAGCAAGTATTCAGTGATGAGAAAAGTCTGTCTGATTCACAAGTCAGAAATGGCATTTAGTATCAAAGTCCCCTTCCAGACAAAATCAGCGAAGGCTGCAGTGAAGTTAAAGCCTGCTGGCTGCAAAATTGGAAATTGGTTTCCTGGGGCTCTCTGTAAACTCTTCATTACTTTACTCAATCATGGTTCATTAGCAAGTTAACAGACAGAAGACCAGCACACATTGGGATATGTTCAGAGCCAGCCCTTCCATCTCCTTGAACATCACTTAAAACTTGAATGTCACAGCAAATTAGATATTGCATCAAACTGCATCTTCTTGTCAGCTGCAGTACAGACAGCTCACAGATCACGGCCACTTAACCTCTTGATATTGTCAGGTGCTTTTTATGCATTTCAGGAAGTACCACGTGGATTTTAATTCAAAGTGACTCTGATGGAGTAAACAAAAGATTTCAAAAGGCACATGAAAGAGAAACATTTTAAAAAACCTAGTTAATGTTTTCTTGTAAAATGGATTTAATGTCTCTTATTAACTGAAACTTAATTTGCTAGAAGAAAACATCTATGGGTGACATTATTGCAGTTAAATGGAAAGCTAAAAATAGTTGTTAAGTTTCCAGGAAATGTTCACATTTTAGCTACAATATAATTTTGAATTAGAGCCGAATGCTAATTATCTAGAATCCCACCTGAGTGCTAGAATCTCTGTTTCCTATTAACTACAGTTGTGTTTCTCTGTGGTGTAACCTGATTTTCCGGAAGAACATTTGCTGTAAGTAGCTGAAGTCTCTGAAATGAACTGTATAAAAATTATTAGAGAATTATTAGTTTCTGTATTTGTATAATCTTTTCATGTTATAATTTTCATGAGCTGTCATGAAATTAGGAAAGGAAAAGAAAGATGGGTACAAATTGAAGTGAACTGCTGGAAATTACCTGTGGAGTTTAGAGTCCCTTTAATGCAATCCATTTATAGTTTGCAGGGTTAACAGGAATAACTAGCGACGCTTGGTTTTGTCTCCTTGCAACAGGTGTAGATAATTGCAATGACCTGTATTCAAGCCACCTAAAGATGATGCCTAACTTCTGATTCAGACCATTTGCTAACCAGAGGTGCCAGACCCTCATTCCCTACCCAATTCAGGGAAGACGGTCATTGCAACGTCCAATACTGTAAGCATCTAATGGGAGTGCTGTGAGTATTTCTGTACATTGACTCAACAGGGAGGCCTAGCAATCTGGCTGCTCATTGCTCTCCTGAAGGTCAGTGCTGCTGCATCTTATTTGGCAAGTTGAGCACCTACTTTAGGTCATGTCAATATGGCTACAAAGGTGTTCGAGCTGAATTTTTGGTTGTATCTTAGATAGTAGTTATGACAAATGGCTGACACGCTCCAGACAGGAATTGATTACTTCTAAAGTCTTTTAATAAGTTCACCTTTTTCTGGGGCTACCCAATGGAGTATTACTCTTTCAAGTAATATTCCAAGTTGCTTTCAAGTGTTAATGTTCAGTGGATGCCTAGGCTTGTAGCTGGATGTTCTGTTGGTTCTGTCTGTGTAGTAATAGATGGTGTACTTTTAGGAGACTGAGGATCAGGTTAGAGTCTGGATGGATGTCTTGGTATGTTGCAAAATTCTGGTCTTTCAGTCGTTTGTATAGAGTCTTGGCCAGGACATGACACAGCTCCAGACTTGGAGCTTGGATTCCCTTTTTCTGGGAATTAGAGCAGAGAACAGTTGTGGGCTTGTATATCTCTCTGGGGTACATGAAGGGATGCAGGTGACATAAGACTTAGAGTTTGAAAGTTGTTTCCTTCAGCTTGTCCTTGGCTTTCCTTGGCAGATCCTGTTACTCTCACAGCTAGTGAAGATATTGTGGTTCTATTGCCAGTTGTATGCCATTTCCAAATGGCTATTATTTATTACCATAAATTCAGTAAAATATGGCAAGCAGCAGTTCAGGAAATATGTTTCATACCTGGTGCCTAAGGGAAAAACAAATTATTCTCATGCCATCATCTGTATGATTTTCACATAATGAATTTGTCTGTGTACACACATGCATGTATCTTTACAGAGCTCTGACATCTGTTTGATGGATTATTACCTAATTTACTCCAAAGACAATTGACCTGCTGAGGGTTGGCCTTTTGTTATAAATGTTAACAAACAATTAATCACTCTCTAATGTATTGCCAAGGCTTCAGTTGCTCACAAGTCTGACACAAAGAATTTGCAACTATTGTAATACAAAGAAATTAAAGATGGCTTAAAATAAAACATGTTGGAAAAATGCATTACCACAGCATTGAGCAGGAGTCAGGTGGGTAGTGATCAGCCTGAAAACCTGAATATCCATCCTCTTCTATTGCCAGGTCTGATGGCTATTAGCACACTTGCATGAATATAGACTTCAATAATACACGTTGTCAGATAACCTACATAAACTCAGGATAAGAGAGAAGTGGGTGAGAATCATGGCAGCTAGTAGGCAGTCACGTTATTGGGAGGTCACTGGCAGAGAAGCAGCAGCCAATGAACATATTAAGGGAACAAATGGGACGCATGGTAGGGAAGGACGAGATATATTTCATAGAGCTGAATTAAAAAGTTCCCTTACACAGTTAATCCATGCACTATGTGAATGGAAATCTTCTCTTACATAAGTTCACAGAATTATTTTCAGTTCAGGTCTGTGTTTTGTTTAGTACTTTATTACATGATGTAATTCCTAAGCAATATTTTGGAAAGTGCTTGATTTAAGAATGATGAATATGCACAAATAAACAAGAATTTAAATATGGAGTTCTGAAAATCATCACTGTCTTTTTTTCTCCATTGAAATTTGATTTCTTGCCTGTTGCATTGTTTTTACCAGTTTAGTATTACACTAGGATGAAAAAAAGGCATTTTCTCTTCATTATGATAAGCACTTATTAGGATCTTATCAATGATTGTAACAAAAAAAATATTGAAATTATACTTAAATATTAAATAGGAATCCAAGAACTGCTCCATTCACTGGAGCATGAGTTACAGTAGCCAGATATGACTATGTGTCTCATGTAGATGATGCTACACCAGCCCGATTAAGATGTTTTATTTTGGATTAGATTTATTCTAATTGCCTTGGCTGGATGTCCTCATCATGGATGATGTTTAAAATTGCCCAAGGCAAAAACACTGGTTTGGACAACTATGTTTTCCACTTTCAGAAGTCAATTAAGTACATTTGTTGTGTACCTAGAGCAGAGGCTTCCAAAGCAAACCTTATCTGTGAGCACCAAGTGAACCACTCAGCATGCTAAGTGTGGATGGTGAGTTGTAAGTGAATGCTTCAATTCAAATCCTACTACTGCTTGCAGCCTTGGCAGTACAGTATGCTATGATAGGCATGGATCACTCTCTATTTTCTGTATCATTTTCAATGTTTTGAAAAGGTCTATGTATATACAAAATCTTGCCAGAAATTTTCCTGAATACACAGTTTTCTACCTATCTCCTAGGATTAACAGTACTGGGAGCTTCTAGAATCCTTGCTCTGGAAAACAAGATAATAAATTGAAGTTTCACAGCCAGCATATCAATAATTAGTGTAAAAGTGAGGAGAAATTATGGTTGACATAAATGTGCAGACTTTTGGATAAGCATAAAAGTGAGGATAAATTTGCATAAGTGCTTAGTGATCCTGTATCTCTTAAAATAATATCCCTTATGCTCTGACCCACTGTCCTTGTGGCCAATGTTCTCTAATTTAGCTAATGCTATCACAAATTAATCTATGTTACTAAAAGTGTTTTTGGATGCAGAATAGATATTCAACTGATGAGTGATTACTATCACTGCACTATGGATAAGTTGTGTAATTTATTCCTGTGGGAAGTGCTCCTGCAATAAAACATAAAAATATTGTCTGCTTGAATAGGTGTTATTCTGGCACAGAGAGCAATGATTCTTCAGGCTGGTCACTTTCCTCATCATAGCAGTAGCCTCAGCATTTGTAATATCCAAATTGTTTACTCAACCAGAAAGAATCTATTTATGTTATGAAGTCTTAGACCTCAAGACCAGGATTTAGAATTCAGTATCAGCCTTAATTGTCAATAATTTCTGAGGTTTTTATTTTGCAATTCACTAGCTTATGTCTTGAACAAATGAACAATTAAAGTCCTAATGGAGAATTCCATTTCCAACCCTGTATCACTTAAAGCAATCAGTCACTCTGCAGCTTGTTTCTTTTGCAAATTAAGGCGCTAAGCATGAAAACAGGTGGCAAAATAGATCTTTTGCTGTATTAGAGAAAATATGGTGAATGTGTAGCTAAACTTGGTGTGTGGATTGTGAAAGGCAGAGTAGCACAATTTAAGATGAACACTTGCATAGTGCTGCTCATAAAGTTCTATTCTGTGCTGTGTAATTTTGTTTTCTGTTAGAGACCAACTCAGAAGGACATCAAAAGTATGGACAACTTTGGAAAAGAAATGAGAGAAGTATTCTTAAACATATTCTGTATCTTAGCAGAAATTATGCTAATTTTCAAGCCAAGATTGCACATTACAATGATAGCTCCTCTCTTGACAGCTGCTTAGTATTTACTTCTACAGAAGTATTTACAGCCATAATTATCACCAAAGCATCATAATGGAGAACTATCCATTGTTCCTTAGATAACACTGTTTTTGTAGGATCACTTCAGAGCAAGACCCTGTTATAGCTGTTAGAACAGCTTTAACAAAGTGCTGCTGCTTATCATATCTCAGAGTGAGACTATTCAGAAGACTGTTGACTTTTTTGGATGTATTATATAAGTGCAGGGTCAGATGATTTCCACTGCTGGACCAAGAGATCAGCAAGAGCATGACTCTGGGTGGAAAGAGGGAAGGGCAAGGACGATAGCTTCTCTGTAGTGGGAAATCTCACCTTAGTGAATGACCTTTCCTTCAGCCTCAAGTTCTGTCCTTCAACTTATGAAAGGGAAGCAATCTGTTCAAAATTTAAAACATTGTTTTTAAGCCTTGGTGATGAGTTGTCTTTGAAACTAGAAACTGCAGAAAAAGCCTTACAGTCCACACACGGACAACATGCTGACCAAGACTGCGACCCTGGTCTGGAGCTAATTCACAGCATAGAGAATTGTCTTCACATGTGTCCTGGTTTCAGCTGAGACAGAATTGATTTTTTCTTCACAGTGTTTGGTATGATGCTATGTTTTGGCTTTAGGAAAAAACAGTACTGGTAACACACTGATGTTCTAGTTCTTGCTGAGCAGTGTTGTACAGAGTCAAGAATATTTCAGTTTCTCAGCTTCTTGTGAGTGAGGGAGGCTGAGGGAGCACAAGGAGCTGGGAGTGAGCAGAACCAGGGCAGCTGCCCTAAACTGGCTGAAGCAATATTCCGTAACATATGACATCATGAGAAAAAAGCTTGAAAAACAGTGGGAACATAGCTGGGCATGCTGCTGCTGCTTGAGGACTGGCTGAGCATGGGTTGGCAGGTAGTGAGCAATTGATAATACATCACTTGTTTAATGCGTGTGTATATATATAAATTTAAAATCACTACTATTATCTTTTTTCCTTTTCCGTCTTAGAAAATAGTTTTTATCTCAACCCATGAGGTCTACATCGTTGTTTTTTTTTTTTTTCTTATTCTCTCCCTCATCCCGCTGGGTTTGAGGGGAGCTGAAGTGAGTAGAGGACTGTCTGATGCTTTGATACCTGCCAGGTTAAACCACAACAACTTGTGATTTAGCCACCATGCTGATCTATATTTTACTAACAATTGATTAGTTGTTATATGCAACTTGTGACACTGGTAAAAGAAAATATCAGTGGCAATATTACTTTGCATAATTGAAATAGTCTTTCAACACAATCTACTGTAGCTGAAACATTAAATACAAAGCAATAGTTGGTATGTAAATTACCATATAAATGTTCATATCTTACCTTAAACAAAACTTTAATTTTGAACATGCAATAAACAATTTCATCTTTTGAGAATAATTTAAAACTTAATTTTCCGATAAATGTCATTTTAGCCAAGAAACAAACATTTTTTGCTCAGTTTTTGAGATGACATTTCAACTGCTGTTTACTTTTTGCTAGTGACTACTAAAATTTGAAAGGCAAGTTTTGAAGAGATTATAGAGACGTTTTGTGCTCGTGTTTGTTATTAGATAAAAGTAAATGTGGCATAAATATGTAGAAAAAAATAAAAAAGATAGAAATCCCTTTGCTTGGAAAAGAACTTTTGTGTGTGAAGAAAATACACAGCCAAGCTTTGAAGTGTATTATGTAATTGGAAGTAATGTCTTATGTAACTACTTCATAAAGTTAAACATATAGCTGCCACAGTGAATTTTTCTTATCTATTACTCCTGTGTGAAGTTCTGCTTCTTGAGAGAATCTGTAAGTCAAATTTGTCCTAAAGAGATCTTAAACCAGCAGCTCTGTTTACATAAGCCTCTGCTGAATCCGTCCGTGTTGCAGACTGCTTCCAGGGGTCTTGTTTCTGAATGAACATGGGGATTGGTTAAAGCACACTGTATTTCCTAACACTTGAAGGATAGGAATAAATCATGGTCCCTCTTGAGGCATGTGTTCTGCATAAATAGACTTCAAATTTTTATTTGATGCATTACATGAAATGCTCTTAAGAAAATCTAAAATCACTTGTAAATTAGCAGATTTCAGCTATCAAGACACGTCTGCTCACTGAACTGAAAGGCTTGGCAAATTTAGTCTATGCATAGTCCTTTCCTGAATTCAGGCAAAACATGACATATGTTAATAAGGCTCAAACAGGTTTGCTCTCAACCTTAAAGCAAAATATATGAAATGCTATTCCATGCAAAATGTAATAATTCCTTATTTTTAGTGTACTCTTGTGCATCTTGATGTTCTGAATGTATGTGTTCAGTTTTTTAGTAGTAGGAGTTCAGGTATTGAGTCAGGTCACTTAACAATTTAATTTTTAATTTACAAAGAAAGGAAAAAGTATGTTGTCCTTAATGAGGAAACACAAATACATTTGCATGAAGCATTTTTTCAAATTTAATTAAGATCTTAGCTTAAGTATTTTCTTTGGTATTACTATCTGTAGATTGCCATGTAAAAATACTGCATGCGAGTATGGATACTTGCATTACAACCAGAAGCTAACACTATAGGAAAATTTACTGGCTTCTTTGGTTTTGTGATTGGTCTTCTATAAGCTGCAAGTGCAGTGGCACACTGAGAGAAGTCATAACCACCTATGCTTAATAAAAAGAATGAACTAAATACTTGAGATAGGTATCTGAAGAAGGAATTAAGAGCTACTGTAGATACGTGGCAGGCAGTTTAGCAGCTCAGTTCTTCAGCATGCTTTACATGAGAACAACTGATAAAAACTGAGGATGTGCAGCTCGTACCAGCCCTGAGAACTTGTTTCCATATCACTGCTACTGCAAAAGTTGTTTTTTGTGGAGTTACATCACAGACCAACATGACCTATTGAGCATATACTCCGAAAGTATGAGTTATAGATATGTCCATATTAGACTCAACAGGTTGCTAACTTTACTCAATAGCCCTGGGCAGATATTCCTGTGAAAGGACCTGAATGTGTCTGGAGAAGAAAGGAGACATAGAAATTTATTCAGTTGGCTTACCTTAGGACAGGGTACTTCCTAAAGTTGTGAAAGTAGTGATATATTTGTGAAATCTTTGCCATTGCTTTTATTTGCAATCTACCTTTGTCCAAAGTAATAGCAAAAGTTAAGAGAGAACAGTATATAAAATTGGACTAGATATGTTTGTATCCTGAGCTTGTGAGTAGTGAAAGATGAAATAATATCCCCTGGGGCTTTCCTCTGTTTACCAGAAGGACAAAAGGTAAGGACAAATATCAAGGCATAGTGCTTTTGAAACTACCCATGGCAGTCTTTGAGTTCTGAGATCTACAAAGTAATAGAAATAGTGTAACTTCCTGATTTGTAGTTTCTATAGCGATATAATTTCCTAGAATATCTTCTGAAATCCATTAAAAGTTTTGTTGAACAGGATATAGAAGATCTTACTGTGCTTTCACATTGGAAGTCAGTGCTACTTTTAAAAATATTCTATGGGATATAAGTTTGCTGGTCTATCAAATGTTAAAGAGAATGCTTGCAGAGTGACTCAAGGAATATTAGAGATAACTATGGTATTGCTATGAATTTACGTTGAAGATACTTAAACTGTTTGCTAAAAATTATTTTCAAAATGAAACTGCATTTTATATCAGGAAACATAAAAGATGATTGAAAGATTTTACATGAATATCCATGTTTTCCTTTTAACTTGCTCTCATAACACATTAATTAATGTTAATGACATTATTTGTCCATAGATAACAAAATAAAAGATGCATTTGAATATACAAGGAAATAAATGCACATCACCTTTTTCACATCACAAAGAAGACTAATTTGTAGAGATAATCTTTGTCCTGATTTATCTGTTGCTGATTAATGTCCCTTGATAGAAACAAAGCATAAGAGTGTTGCAGTGGCTGAAGTCTTATTAAATAGCATGTGTATCCTATTCAGATTTGAGGTAATTGGAAGAAAGCTGATCTTCAGCAGAAGTGACAAACATTCTTAAAAGATTAATTGTGGAATAAATCCAGAACAATTTTATAACTATGACTGGAAACATTCAGGCTCACTGCCAAGAAATCAGAGGTGCTTGCTAAAAATCGTCATTCTAAATAACTTTGTATGAGACCAACAAGAAAATGCTCTTTTTCCTCCTTGGTGGACTTGCAGATGGTCCTAATTTAACAGCAGTTGAGTCAGAATTTTCTTGAAGGAAGAAAAGAGACTGTAAATACGAATTGGGAAGCAAAAAGTGCAGACTCAATTACTACTCTGTTAGAGAAGCCTCCTCCAGAATTTGAGTTACCACCCCTTCCTGGTAGTCACTGGCAGTTATTCTTCAGGCCAATCATAATAAGCTTGGACTACTCCAACTCCTTGCTGTTTGTAGTCTAAGAAATATTGTCTTTATTGACAGTTAAAATCCCACCAAAAGCTGTAACAAGCTGCTTTTAAAGCACAATCCTGTGCTCTCAGGTTGAAAAGTGGCAAAGTGCTGGTCAATCCCTACTTTTGGTATTGTTAGCTATGGAGAGGAGTAGGTAGCATAAAACCACCAGCTGATCAAGCTTCAGCAGTCAATAAAAATTGTTGTTTTATTACAATTAGTACCTAAAAGAAAATGGTATGATAACCAGAGAAAACTAAACTGGAGTTGGACCCACTTTAAACGTCAGTTCCTCTACAAGTGTTAGTGATGTGAAATAGTGAATGTTCTCTAACTAGACAGACAATGGGGAAATAGTCTCAAATCAAGTTCTGAATAGAGATACACAGTTAAATGTCATGCAATGCACAAGGACAGAAGTTACGCTGGATGATACTCACAAGTGGATGGTCTGTTGCTGACAGTGAAATAAGGAGTGACACTTCACCCGGAAAATTCAACAATAAATCTATTCCTCCATTCTATCTGACATCTCAGAGAGAAAGTGAAACTCCTGCTTTTGCCATAGAAACCTATAGAGCCATCAAAGATTCAGATTCATTCTTCAGTCATGGTGAGCTGATGGACATCAGTGTGGATGGGCTGCAACCAGTGCCAGTGGGTGGGCATGAAGCACAGAAGAGTGGAAGAATTAGGAGAAATGATATGATTATCACTTTTCTATATCTGATTCTGTTGGTCACTGGGATATTTGTATTTTAGATAGGATTTCTTGTTGGGATTTATTCAAATTGTAAAATAAAATGGAGAAGGTTTTCTCTGCAGTTTTGTGCAACTGTGTCTTTCTCAGCCAGAGTGCTTCAAGATATTTAATTAGTGGATCAGTGTTGTTGAGAAGAGACTTTGATTAAAACTTTTGCCTTGGAAGGACCAGGAAGTTAATTGCTTCTGTCTTACCCATATGAAAATCACAGGACAGCACTGTCACTTTCTGACAGTGAAAGCTATGGTAGAAGCTGTCTGAGAGAGAGCAAGAAGAAAATGCGCAGGCAGTGAAAGCAGGGGCAGGTACCATGAAAAGAGTATAAGGGTGCTGCTAGGCTGTGTAGGGATAGGGTCAGGAAACTCAAGGCCCAACTAGAACTAAACAATGAAGGGGTGCCAAAAAGAGCAAGAAAAGCTTCTACACGTACCTTAACCAGAAAAGGAAAGACCAAGACTAGGTATAAGGAAGAAATTCTTCACTGTGAGAGTGGTGAGACACTGGAACAGGTTGCCCAGAGAAGCTGTGGATGCCCCCTCCCTGGAATTATTCAAAGCCAGGCTGGATGGGGCTTTGGGCAACGTGGTCTAGTGGGAGGTGTCCTTGCCCATGGGAGGGGGGTTGGAACAAGATGATCTCTGAGGTCTCTTCCAACCTGACCCATTATATGATTCTATGAAGAGGGTGTAGTCCCCCTAGTGAGCGATGCAGGCATGCTGGTAACAATAGACAAGGAGGAGGCTGGGGTACTCAATGACTTTTTTGCATCAGTCTTCTCTGACTACTGCTTTTCACAGAGCCCTCATGTGGACGGTTCAGAAGGAGGAGATTGGAGAAGTAATGACTCTCCCGCTGTGAGCAAAGATCAGGTTCGTGACCATCTGGGAAATCTAAACATTCACAAGTCCATGTGTCCCCATGAGATGCATCCCAGAGTCCTGAAGGAATTGACTGATGTAGTGGCCAAGCCACTCTCAATGATACTTAAAAAGTCATGGTGGTCAGATGAAGTCCTTGATGACTGGAAAAAAGGCAATCTCACACCTGTTTTTAAGAAGGGAGCTTTTATGAAAGAGAAGGTGGAAAGAACATGGAGCGAAGAAGATAGTTGCTGGAAAAAAACTCCAAACATTCATATCTGGCCAAAGTGAAACTGGGCAAAAGAGTACCTTTGTCAGGCAAAGAGAACAGGGTAGATCTGAGGGAAAAAGAAGCACAAAAGGTAGATGAGGGTGGTGAAGGGGAAAAAGGCAAGAGAAGTCAAGTGGCCATTATGAGAGCAAGATTCTGAGGGATCTGCCTAGGAAAGGAGCAGAGCTCCAGGTTCAGACTTAAAAAGGAAATTAATTTAAGGGAGAGTGAAGAATTAATTAGTGGCTTGGATAGAAAAGCGGAAGAGAAACAATAAATTATTATGGTTGTGGTTACATAGGCTGGATGCTGATTGATTCATAATGGTAGCTCCAATATATAGTTGATAAGGATATGGCATCTATAAATAAGAAAAATGAAAAGATGAAAAGACCAGGTGTATATTTGTGTAGACAAATGTGGCTTACTGCATGGCCTTAGCAATATCACAGTGATTGTTGCTCAACACAATATTTAAAACAAAGTCTTTTTATAACCCGGAGTACCTTTCTAGTTCAAAGGCTCTTTTAAGTGCAGTTTCACAAATAAATTTCAAGGTTACTTGTAAAAAAACAAAAAGGTGAGGTCAGAATCCACAATACATCTATGTGTTTTCTTTTTACGCAAACAAGAAATGTTCACAAAGCACAAAATTAATTTGAAATGTCTGTTTTGTTCTATTTAGAACCGGACAGCAGTTCCTCTAAAAAGGAAATAAATATGCCAATGCATGCATGTTTTTTCTGCATTTTGGCTAAAAGTAAGTTATTATTTTAATATTTGATCTGTCCCTTGGTCAGTAGAAAGTGTGCTGAAGACAGATGGACTTGACAGTCCAGTAGGATTTTCTCCTTGCCAGCTAAAATAATCTTCCAAAATAAATATTTCTACAAACTTTTCCACAGCAATTTCTGTTAATGAACAATGATCATCTCAGATTTAATGTTAGAAACATGAAGTCACTGACTGAGATGAAATTTCTGTTAGGTTTCTTGTGTTTTTTTTCTGTTGAGCTGCAACAGATTCACATTTTTCTTCTACTTTCAAAAATGTGGACTGCTGATACCATGCCTATCACTGTTTTATTTTGAGTGTTTGCTCACAAGATTCTGCCTACTATAATTTAAGCCTAAGAATTATTTATGGATATTTTAAACATTAATAGCTTTCTGAAGTTATGATTTCAATTTGAGTGCATGTTCTGCATTTCTTTCTTGGAATCCACTTTTACGTGTGCTGTTTTATCTCAGTAGGAATTTGTTAGTAAAATAGTTGAAAGAAATATAAAAGTATGAATAAGTTTTATTTTCATTAAGAAAAGATGAAACAGCATCTTCTGGAGAACTGGATGCCCTAGGGTTTGTTAAATGATACAGAGCCTGAATTCAAACCCGGTTTTTAGAGATGAAATGCTGTTAGAGTTTAGCAGTCTGAGGTGACTATGGTGATGTGCTCCTTCAAGATGTCACATCTGTCTAGCAGCCAGTGGGGCTAACGTAATCCTGAGTAGGATGAGCTGGGTATCAGATGTCAAGAAATTCACAAGGGACAGTCTGCAGTTTGGCAGAAGACAGCTGAAGCAGCACAGAGATTGCTCCATCCATTAGCCCCATGGCTGTGGGGCTGCTGTGACTCCGTGCCCTGGTTTAGCCAGTAGCAAGGCTGAGTGCATTCTCCTGATAGGTATGCACACACACATGCTCACACAGACAGCCACATAGGTCAGCACAGATAGAGGATAGTGCCTCACCAGCACCCACATGAACATACAGCTCTTGCACAAGCATGACAGCATGGACTGCCTGATCCTGTTCTTCTCTATCTGGTCAGTACTGAAGTCTGCTAGTGGAATATATACTTACATATATATTTACATACATCGCCATTATATGTATATCTCCAGCTGCTGGCCACAGCCACTGTACCTACTCAGTAGCTGGCCTCAGATCCCTCTTTGCCCAGTTGCTGTCACGTGGACATATGAATGCTAGAGTAAGAAAGTAGGACAGATTGCAGTGATTGGGTGCAGAATTTGGACAGACAAGCATACTGACTAGTAACATGTTTATATTCAAGTGGCCCTTCCTTTTTATTCCCTTTTCCTTCTCTTCTCCTCCTTGATTGACTTTTATCCTCCCCTTTCTCCTCTTTTGGCCCTTTTCCTAGACATGCCATAATAAGGTTAACAGTCTGCAAAGTTCTTTCTTCTCTATCCTGAATTCCGCTTCATCCCACTGGAAGTCCTATATCCCATTAGGCAATGGTCCCATGGTGTTCCTAGGAGAAAATTTCTGCCCCACCAAACTTCTCTCAGTGAATTTCCCACCCTGGATTAATCCTTCTCTGACAGTCAGAGGCACAGCTGACCCATTGCGCTTCTGTTTGCACTGCTCAGGCCACTAGGTTCCTCTGCCTGCTCTTCTCCAGACCTTTGTGTTGTTGGTGATTATCCCTTAATCACATAACCTACCAGTGACCAGAAGCTTTGCATTTAACAGTCATCCAGTTTGTCTCTCTTACACCACTGCTGTAGCAGTGATTACAGTTAAATGAGGAAACACCCAAATAAAAGCTGCACTAAACTAATTACCACTTAGCAGTAACACTGTGGCCATGCTATGAAGCCTGTGAGCTCACTTTTTTCAGGCTCATTCAAGCTCAGTGATGACTGTAATGTAGAGATATCTCTCTTCCAATTCAGACTGAAATCTATACAACCTATACAGAAAGTTCAAAAGCATGAATTTTACCAGTTCCAGGAGCCAAGGCATTTCTTTTCCATTTAGATATGGCCATATGATTAACTTTTATGTAACGTAAGTACAACTATACAAGGAATTGGAAACTCTCAATCATTTTCTGCAGATAATTTCCTTGCACTGTGAAGTATATCAGAATCTGCATTTCACTTCTTTCCCAGAACTGTAATTCTGATAATCTGTTGAAAAGCTTTCTTCCAGCACAAAACCATATCTTGCTAAAGTATTGTGAAGGAATGTATTCTAGAAAGCTGAAGTAGAAAAAAAGATTATAAACGAGTCTATTGTTTAGAATAGAAATAGAATAGGATAGTATCTGATATCAACACAATGTCTTGCAGGTCCTGTTCTGCAGCTAACACAACTGAACCACGTTTCAAAGATTAGAAATCCCCATTCTTTCAATACCATTTCTAACCATAATCCTTGCTACGGGTGAATTTCCTCGCATTGTAAAATACACTTGGCTTGTCTCTTGTTTGGGTATTCTAGATTTTACATCTCACAAACACTGTAAAAGAAACTCGTTTTGAATTTACATAGTGTCTCACAGAAAAATGTGAAGAGAATAGTAGTAAGCAATTAACTTGAACTGGTAACTTGTTTTTAGCAGTATTTTGTATATTAGGAGGTTTTATATGCTGTCAGTGTACCAACCTATATAATCTTTGTCTCCCTTTAAAATGGATTTTACCCCAGTAAATTGGATTGTGACAGCAAATGTTTGGTAAGAAAGGGATATCTTGTTTAGTTGTAAACTGTTTTCTTACACCATTTCAGACAAAAAGTGCTGAAATAATATATACTCATCAGGCCCATATTATGTTATTCTTCAGCAAACAGTTTACAAGCTGATTACCTTTCACAACTTTTTTTCCTTCCACATGAAGCAATTTTAGAGAATCTGTACTAGGTTAAGACCAACCAACCAAAAATGACAAAAATAAGGCCTTTAAATAAAAAGAATATTGCCATGTTTCATTCAGACTAAAGTATCAAAATTTCTTCTGTTCAGATCGGAGGTCTTAATGCTCCCATGCTGACATGAATTTTACTTCAACTATCTAGGCAGCTGATTTAATAGAAATAGTATAAATAATAGAAAATAAAATGAAAGTATGTTTCTCCTGTTGACTCACTGATACAATAATATTTTTGTGTTATATTGCAGCTGAGTGTTAAGGCATGATATATTTCTACTGACATGGATTTGCAAAATCTCACTAGTTTTACAGACATACTTAATCAAACAAATGCCTTTGTTTTCATTTTTCCAATGGACTAGCTGAATTTATTTAGCTTCAACAGGAATGAGATGTTAATGCTATCAAACTGTAGGCTATTTTAGTTTGCTGTTCCCCAAACAGCTATACCAGATTTTGCCCTTAAAATTTGCAGGAGTAAGATTGAATTATGACTGAATATGATTACTACACATAAGGAAAATCATACAATTCTTTATAGATTTTAAATCAGTTGGTTTAATTGGTATAAATTGATTAATTACATCTTCTTTCTTATCCCTTTCTTGCTCCTGTTTTTTGTTTTCCATTTTCTTCCCTGTTTTCTCCATCTCTGCTTTAATGATTCTCTCTAGTCCTCATTGTCCTTTATTTGTCCCTTTTATTTTTATATTCCTGAGTTTTCCTTCTTTCTCTCTATTCTGTGGCTGTGAGGGTTTTTTTTTCCCTTTTTTTCTCCATTTGTATTGATGATATTAATTACGACTACTAAAAGGCGAGTGGATTCTTTGTTTGTTTGTTTGTTTTGTTAGTTGTTTGGCAGACGGAGTGGGAAGAGAATTCCCAGGGACCCTGATGTAGGTCTGTCACAATGGTGGTAATAGTGGATACAAAAACATGGATATGTCCATTGATTCATCTCACCTATTTTAGATAGCCTTTCTAGTTTCTCCCTCCAGGAAAAATGGAAGGCAATAGGTGAAATTTCTGTTTATCCTTTCTTCTATTTACTTGTTCTTCCCATCAATATAAACCTTGCTGTGCAGGCAGTTCCAAGAACATTTGTCATGGACAAAATCTTAAAAGATGCTTTAGGAGATGCCACTTTCAGCAGTAGTAGAGAATTTCATTACAAGTCAAAATTGAGCTGCACTTTATAAGTTGATTTTTGCTATGGTAGAGAAGATTTCCCACTACTGTGGAAAACAGTATAATTAAAGAAGGATTTGTTTAGAGGTCTAGTTAAGATAAAACATTGTAAGTCTCTTACAGGCAATTGAAATTGAATTTCTTTACTTTAACCTGAAGAAATTATTTGATAACAATCAAGTAAAAAGACGCTTAAACTCACTAGATGGTAAACATAAAGCAGTCCTAAAAGCGAACCAGGGTTCACTTTTGATAAATATAAGCCTTTGACAAGTGAAACATAACTACAATGTAGTTGTCTTGGTATTGTGAATTAAGGAACAAATTGATCTAACGCGTGGACTTGAGCAGGGAGATTAGACAAGATGACCTCCAGAGGTCCCTTCCAATCTCAGGCATTCTGCAATTTTGTGAGATGAAAGCAGATTAGAATAGCAGAGCTATTATATGTACTGGAGACCTAAGAATAAGGAAGAAGGGGTTTTCCTTGCCATATTTTGATGTGAGAGCAAAGTGAAAGAAGAAAAGCAGTCTCTCAGCTTCTGAATCTGCCACAGTGGAAAGTTGTGTTCCATCTCAAGACTACTACAGGCTTATTTCTGGTCATAAAACTGAAATTACCCGAAATTCACCTGTGTTGTGAATATTGGTTGTCACACCTAAAGCAAGGCCAAAGACTATTTTCTCTTATGAAAGATTTCTAGAGTGCAATTAAACCACTGATTTGCCCTTGTGATTTGCAGCCTTTAATTAAGACAATTATTTGTATGGGTTGCTGACATTACCCTTACATCTGTTTTTGAGAATTTTTTGCTTGTTTGAGCTATCTCAGTAGAATTTGTTCAGGATCATTTTCCTTATGAAAGAGGAAATTGGCAGTACAGTCTCAATAACATTTGTTTCAGTCTTAGAATATTGTAACATCTGTGTATATGTACCTTTTAAAAGCTGCAGAGATATTGGAAATAGCTTTCAGTGAGGTAGATTGCTTTGATAAGCAAGTAGCAAGGAAACTCATTAGAAGAAAGCTAGCCATGCAAGCAGAGAGATCTAATTGCCTTTGCAGAATAAGTACTGCAACACAGCATAGCGTTTACACTGCTTCCAATACCTGAGCTAGTTCATTGAAAATGAGGTCAAATTGTTCCAACGTTACACTGCAACCTAGAGTGAAAACATATCTCTTTATCTATATCAACATATAACACAGATTCCGCTGGCTGGACATTTTTTCTCATGATGAATATCTCTCTGGGCTTTCCAAGCTTTTTAGCTGCTGAATACTTCTTCTGCCACCTCTGCAGTTTAAACTGTTTCACAGACAGCCTTATTGACCACCACTAAATTTTCTAGGCAGGTTCCAATCACCTGTTGCAAGATTTCATCAAGTTTTGGTGGGATTTCTTATGCCATTGTTTTTAAATGGCCTTACTGTACAGCATGACATTCCTCTAATGTCTCATTTTGACAGTATATATACAAATGAATAACATAAGTCATGTCGGAGCCTGTGAATTATTTGTAGGTCCTAGACCGCCCCTCAAAATCTTATCTCACTCTCCTCTTCTTATTCTACCTTTTAGTTCAAACACTGTTGAATTAACAACCGTTTATCAACCCTATAGTCTCTGGAGATCTTAGACTGATATCTTCGCCATAGTATGGTAAACTTAATTTATTTTTTTCCACTGCCGCTATCTCTATGATGTCTACATCATCATTACACAATTTCTTAGAAATGTATCCAAGAATTTCATGTTATCTGCTCCTTTATAATTGCTATGAAATGTGATACTGTTTCTGGGTCATTATGTATCTATTTAATGTTTCCAGTTAAACAAAATCCCATGTTGCCCTCATCTGTCCAATCCTCGCAACTTTCAGTTCATCGAACGACCTTCTTGCAATACAGAAAGCAATCAGTTTGCCAAGCCTTTATCATTCAGACAGGAAAAAAAAAGTCATAATGTAACTGATATTTTTCATTATAACGAGGAGATATTCTGCTGGGTAGTAGGTTTTTCATAATATTTATGGCAGCATGATTTATTTTTATTTGGCAAGCTGATCTCTGGGGGGACTGTCACAGAACTTGCATGGTCCGGCTAAGAAGTAAGTGATTCAAAGAGATTTCAGTTTTAGAGTAATGAAGGTGCAAGACTAAAATAAGCAAATTGGTTTTAGAACTGCAGGAT
This sequence comes from Penelope pileata, assembly GCA_013396635.1. NCBI lineage: Eukaryota > Metazoa > Chordata > Aves > Galliformes > Cracidae > Penelope > Penelope pileata. The sequence goes on along the minus strand of WBMW01002988.1, from coordinate 70,835 downwards.
CTCCAATCTGCAGCACAAGTACAAAGTTGCCAGTGAACAGCCACATAGAAGAGACCGGTAAAGAACCACTCCAGACCTAGCAGTTCCCTAAAATGCAAAGGACTTTACAAACCTGGGGAGGGAGGACTGGCAGAGCACGTAGGTATGTTCATTCTTATCTTGCCTATGCATGGTTTAATGCATTTTGTAGATAAAAAGAAGTGGAAAAGAACGACTAGCTATTCCGGCTGTTGCCTACTGTTTGGACCAAACCGAGTCAGTCTGGGGTCTGAGCATACACTGCTGGGGAATGACCCTGGCGATGCAGGTGTGATGGACAGTGGGGAAAGAATGTTATCCACAGCAGAAGAGTGAGATTGCCTGTAACAAGGAGCAGGCCCTCAGAGATGTGGTTGTCTTAGGAAGTCACCAGGAACAGCCATTGTGGGTGCTTATCCAGGTCTCATTTGTATTTGTTGTGACTTGGGAAAATGCTGAAATTTTCTGTGTCAGAAAGCAAGGCTGCAGGAAAAATCTTGTCCTGAAGAAGTCCAATAAGCAGAAGGGAAATTTTGTGTTCTGTCTCACCTTTATAAGAGTAGCCCTGTTTTAATTTCCCATTTTATGTTTAACATACGCTGTCTTTAAAACTGAAGGCTTGAGAGACAGGCCTATAATAAAGGCTGTGAAACAGAAGAGAAGACTGCTGGTACGTAAGAAGGAACAAACCAGTGTGTGCTCAGAATATGTTTAATTATTATTTTTACAATTTTGCAGTTGGAATCTAGAAATACAGAAAGCTTCAGGACACACAGGTATTGAAAAACTAAAGAAACCAAATACAAATTTCCTGAATCTTAATGCCTTTTCTAATGTTTCAAAGATGTGTGGTACTGTTATGTTGAGTAGGTAATTTTACTTTCATGGTTTAGTTACACAAAATGTTATTGAAAGTTAATAATAAGCGTTCAGGGAAGAAATAATTTTGAGTAAGCTAATCACTGAAGTAAACTACAGAAATATGAGAATACCAAACAAATGAAAAACAGAGAAGGACAACTGGAGCCCTAGATCCTGGCATGCTAGGACTTTGTATGCAAGAGAGATATGTGAGAAAACGTAAGATGTTTTTGCAGGAACCCTCCCCAAGGCCACAAATTTCCCCAGCCCTCCCCAAAACCCTAAAATCCCAGGGCCTAAAAGGCCCTCCAAAGATACTCCCTCCCTCCCCCTGATGTTAGAGAATATAAGATTTTATTTATTTATTTATTTATTTTTAGGAATAGGTACTGTTCTGTTCTTTAAGATTGCAGGAGAAGGATTCGTTTCTGCAAGAATGTGCTGTGCCTTGTTTAAGATACTGTGTGACGGGATGGTGAAAAACAGAATACTGTGACCAAGAAGGCATCTGTGGCAAGTTTAAACACAGCATATCTCTCATCAAAACAGGGTATATTTTGGCTAATTGTTAGGAACAAGGACTGAGAGCCAGTGCTTCTGAAGGGCACAAGGAGGAGTACCAGCTAACTGGCTCTGTGGCCTGAATCTGGACTGGCTCAAAGGTTATTTAAAAAAAGGACAATGCTTAAACCTACCGTAAAAGAGAGACATGGAGCAAAGAGGGGAGCAGAATTGGGAAGAGTTAGCCAAGTTGTAACCAGGTGCAGGACATTCGACAGCTTTGGATAGGTTGTAGGCTGTAAGCCCTGAAGTACTCAACCAATGGAACCAGAGCAGGGGGCGTTGCGGTTGGGTATAGAGAATATATTCTGCTGTACGTTTCTGCTTGGTGTGTTTGCCTGCTAGGTCACCTGCTTTGCAAAGTGTCAATAAATGGCAATTCACCTAATACTCTGCCAGAGACTAATTAATTGGTCACATTGCTCACAGATATATTTGACCTCCAGAATTTATTCAGTCAGAAGGACAAGCAGACAACCACCTAGACAGAGGCATATCTGCACGAAAAAGAAGAGAAGACAAGGACACATGCTGTAGTGGCCAAGGTCAAGTCCTTTATAGTTCATTGAGCCAGGTGCTGTGCCTCATACGTCCAGTGGTTTCAATCTTTGGCATCCATCTAGGAATAAAAGTAATGTCACAATCTGAAGATGATGGCCATATCTGTTTGGAAAAATAGATTAAGACCTTGTAGCATTGAGAATTTTGACCAGTCATCAAAATATGAATTGATTAATATTTGGAGATAAATGTGTTGCAGAAGTTCATGGTTTTAATATTAACTTGTAAGTATTTTATAACATTATAGTTTGTCTCAGATAAATGTTTTTCATGATTGACGCATAAAAGTAGCATTTTTTTTTGTCCAAGCTTTGGAACATTTACTGAACTCAACTGATTAAAAACATAACATCTGTATCTAGAGAAAAATATATCACTGCAGTGCCTACAATCTGAGACAGTTAATACTGCTCATTATGGCTCCATTTTTTGTTATAAAAATAAAAAATGAAAAGCCAATTTCATGGTTAAAATTAAAAAACACAAAAGCAACCTTCTGCTTTCTGTACACTGTTAAACTGAAATTCCAGCTATGAGCGAAATAAACATGTATTTAAGAAAGTTTTCCATTAAAAAATGAGCAATAACCATATGAGTTTTGGCCCACAGTGAAACTTGTCAACAAAGATAAGCCAGGCTTCAGCTCGTTTCACTTTTAAAGAGTACTTATGAATGTAGTTAGTTATTCCATATGTTGGATTCAGTTATTGAGCACATTCATTTTCATAGTGATAAATTGATGTCATTTCACAATTACTATGGAAAAAAAAAAAAAGATTTGGAAGGCATGGACCTACTTGTGCTGAATCCATGTCAGAAAATACAAGCATGAGAGCAGTTTCCACGCATTTTTGTACTTTCACTTTTTCTCTGCTAGATTTTTTTTTCCTATTTTTATTATTGGTAGTTGTTTTTCAAATGCATCTTAATATGAGTATTTATTTATTTGTTTGTTTATTTATTGTGCTTTTTAAATAACTGATTTTAAGCTACAAAAGACTAATTCAGTGAGTTATTTCTAGTAGACAAAGAAAGTGAGTTTGTGTGTTAATTCTTTCTGCTTGAACGCATTGACCATCTGCTATCTATATGAAGTGATCTTGTCCAGCTGAGAATTCAAAATATGGCATAACTACAACAGATTTTCAAGTCTTTACTTGAAGTCTTTACCCTTACTAAGTGTTGCTTTTCTTTTTACCTGGGATTCAGATTTGAACTCAGCTTTCTTGAACATCTTCAGCCCAAATTGAAAACAGGCATGCTATATATCAGTGGAAGGACACAATTAACTGCACAGAGTTGTGGATTGGAAAAGTCTAGATAGACTTTTCTTCTTTCGTAGAAGGGACAATTTCAAGTCTTTTTGAACCTGGCCACTATGAAATCCACACTTCGTCTTTTATCACTCATTTTTAAAGAAAGAATTGTGCTATTTCTTGTGTTCTCATCCTCCCAGTGCTATAATTGCAGCCCAAAGTGACTGGGATTATTACAAGCTTTGCAACATTAAATATTATCATTGCTTTGATTAACAGTTATCCTTTGCCATAGAGAAGGTCAGTTCATTAGGTTAATTTTTATGCAAAATTTTGTTTTTAGCTTATTATACAAATAATTGCTATTAACTAACCTCTTTATTCTTTCTGGGGAGTTCTCTGAAGCCTACAGTCTCTGCTACTTTGTAGTAAAACATCTATTAACTGCAAGGCTTTCAAGTCTGATATCTGATCACTTTAATTGTCACTGTAATTGATTTTACCTTTGACTTGGCACTGTGATTGCTTTGTAATTTGTTGATGATTAATGACCGTCCTCTGGCTATCCTACTTGGCTAGGCGTAAGGTATAAACCATATGATTGGTTTGCTTCGACTCTGACTTGCCCTAAAAGATGTCAAAAACTATTTTCTTCAAATTTATCACGTGGAGAAAAAGGAGACTCAACATATTGACAGCCTCCACAGTCTCTCAGTTGAGCAGGTGGAGGGCTTTGCATTTCGCTTTTTTAGAAGTTTTATTTATTTCTTTTTTTTTTTTAAGAAAGATGTGTGGGAACTTAGCTTCACATGCTTCTAGGGTGGCCCATGTCATTTACTCTGCCACAGTTTTTGGTTATGTGGGAACCAATACTTTATTGACAAGTCACAGGCAAAAATTATGCCCTTTTTACACTTACACTGAATCTTTCTTGTTTTTACCTAAAGTCCAGATGTCAAAGTAGACAGTGTAAGACTTGAGGCTAATTTTGAGATTGAACTGAGATCTAGCCAAGATTGAGAATGATTTACTTGTTTTTTAGAACATTACTGAAAATAAAAAGGTGGACTCGTATGGGAGTAGTGAGGCTGCACCAGATGAATGTACTCCTGAGTTCTTCAGGAGACTTACTATCAGATTCTGGGTTTTGTATTGGTATCTTTGACACATAAGTATAAGGTTTATGAAGTTGAAAACTGAATACTGTTGTTTTTTTCTTTTCCAAATTGTCGTAATGGCCTGTTAGAAGAATTAAAATTTCCTCTGTTTGGTAGAAGCTCGTGTTTCTTACCACATGCCCTAATTTCAATCTTTCCTTTTCCTCCACTTCCCACTGCGCTATCATTCATTTTGAGAAAAATATAATACTGATATTCTTTGATATGTGCCCTATTTCATGTCTTCATTTGTAAGCTTAGAACAAGCTAATAATCTTCAGTGCTAACTCTGTAGCTATAGCTATCAAAAAAGTGGCCAACACCATCAAACCTGAATCATTCACCACAGAGCTCCATTCTGAAATAGTTACTAGAAGCTCTACTCAAGCCAGTTGAGACATTTGTCTGTTTGTTAAGATAGGAGGGGAAGATATGCCAATGTCCTTGTGAAGGGCTTCCAGGTTTTCATCACGTTGACATACAGTTGAATGTAGTACTTTGCAACTTAGTTTGTCAAGGTTTTTCTCATCTGTCTTTGCTCCCTCTGAATTCACTGCTAATGAAGGCAAGTGCAGTGCAGGTGCACGTGGATTTATCTGGAAAGAATCCCAGTTGTTCTGTTAACTTGGCAGCAAAATACACAGTGAAGCCTTAAAAATAAAATCCATCAGAGGGCCTTGCAGAAACAAGAAACCACATTAAAAAAATATTGTGTATGTTTAAATTTATTGCTTGATTTATACCAATACAGATCCAAAGGTAATGTCTAAAGCATTGACTACATACAAATTAGAACATGGATGGATTTTTTTTTTCTGAATTACTTTGAAAAATGAAACAATTCCACTGCATAAATATTAGCATTTTCCTTCAACAAATATTCTGAGTTCCACTACAGGAACTGTAATAAGCAAAACAACCAAGGTCGCTGAAACCTTTGCATCTGATTCTTAAATGTCCAATTTATTCCAGGTGTAAAGTCTTCCTTTGGCAGCCCATATCACAACTGCAGGTGCAGCCCCTGAGCACAGACATTGAAAACAGAGGGACACGCAGAGGTGACCTATATCTTTGCAGGCTGATGTGAAGCATTTTTCATTCTAAGCATTCTGTCCACAGTGGGGATGAGGTTCCATGGGGCTGCATTTTGAATGAAGGAGCACCAAGAAGCACCTCCAGCTACCTCCATCACAAAATGTAACTCATGCTTTCCATCGCCATTGGAAGATCCTGTGTATGCAATCATTGGGACAGGGAGAAGAGAACACAACCTTGCAAACATTCATAAGCATATATAGACAATTGGACCTCGTTTTGTGCTTGATTATTCCAAAATACATAGGAGTAACTCCAACAAAGCAATTGGGATATGTTAATATAAAATCTCTGCAAATAGTGAATCATCCTGTGTCTTGACTTTACAAAGGGAGTATACTAAATCATATTTCTCATAAAATAAGAAAATCAACACACCTTTTAAAATCAGGGTTTTTCTTTTTAACCCATGTTCTAACAATGTTGAAATTTTTAATGCCAAATGTCATATCTGTAAAAGTGGCAAATTTCGAGACTGTATTAAAAACTGAGAGGACGTTTATTTTTGAAATGATTTATGACATGACCTTCAACCCTTCATAATTTAAGAATGCAAGGCTAACTAATTAAGCTTCAAAATGACAGATAAATGCTAATTATAATTCCTTTTGAATAGACGAATGAAGGTTTTAAAAATAAATGCTTTAGAGTGGTGGAAAGACCTTGGTACTACTAGCAGCAGGACAGGAAATGTCTGATAAAAAAAACTGTATTTTTTCTCCTGTGCCAACCCACTCCAAAATTATTCTCTATACCTTCAAAAAAGTTGGTGCAGCTCAGTTTAAGTACAAGACTATGCTCTAACAAACACTGTAATGAGAAAAATTAATCTTCCTAAGTTCTTGTTTCCCAGTTAAAAGCTTATAGAAAAATGTATTTTTCTGTTGCTGTTATTAGATCTAAGTTAATATAGTTGAATTCCAAATATGAGGAGCCTGCATTTTACGGAATATTATTTTCAAAAAATAATTCCTTAAAAACTATTAGGTTAATCTGTACTTCATGTCTCTAAAGATAGGCTTACAAAATGATTGTTCAGCTATTCACTGTGATAAAGGATTTTCTTGACTTTATCACCTACAAAGATCTTGTGTCCAGAAATGTACTTGTTAAATTTTGATAACTGCACTTTTAGCTTGAATCAAGCAAAAATGTATGCTCTGAAAAAGAGATGGTCCAAAAAGAAACAAATCATTTAAAGCTCCCCCATTTATGGAGGCATATAAAGAACATAGGTAAGTAGTGAAATAAATCATACATTGTCCTATAATTTCACCTTTATGTAAAATACTCTGAGGCAAGCAATTGTTCTCAAAATATTAGACTTCCTTGTCAAGTCAGCAAAATGTTATTCTCCTTTCTTGGTTTAGCACCCTGAAAACCTGTGATGATAATGCTTGTCTAAGCTCTTCATTAACAAAATAGCAGTTTGTTAAGTAGCAGAGACCAGCAATTTTATGTGTGTGTGATATGTTTTGCTTCTCTGTACGTTTAATTTTTTTACTTTGCTTCTACTTTGTCTTATGTTTTGTGTTTCTAATGGGTAATTACTGAAGTTTCCTTTCTCATTCCTTCTTCCATGCAGACGAAGAAATTTGCTGAAATGGACTGTTTAGATAAATGTTTTGTTACTCTGCTACGTTTTTAGGGTGAATATATTCTCCAGTGCATGTATGGGAAGCAAAATGGGAAGAATTCAGAACAGAATTTAGAAACTGGAAGAGGTGGTCTGCTTTCTGTTGTTGGTGCAGCACCAAATTGTGCATGAGTTTGATCTCTTTGGATATGAGGGCATTTCTGCAGACTAGTTCAGCTCTTTTACACGCTGAATCTTTTAATTTAGCACTCTGGATCTTTTATATTTTAAGTCTTGCAGGCGAGGTGTCTGCAACACGAGTTTCAAACAGCTAGCTAGTTAAGTCCCAGACATGGTGATTTCCAGAGCTCATGGTCAAATTAGCTGATAATAATGCTTGTTTCAAATCATTGCATGTACTGAACCTGTGAGTTGAAAGTTTGTACCTGTACTAGCTGAGACAGTGTTCCTCCTGGCTTTCTGGGCTTGAGACTAGTGAAAGACCCCATGTATGTCTCTTTCTCCTCATAAGACAGTGACTGCCTAAGACAGTGACAATAAGAACTTTGTCACAAATGTGACAATAAGAGCTTTAAATATTTTTTTAAGACAATAGTTTTTTTGTTACAAGTGTTCATTTTCTGAAAAAAACACCAACAGGTAGAATCTAGAAGATATGACATTGGAATACACTCCTACTTGTGAAATACGTATGTGAGCACCTGAAGATCCAGGAGTGAAAATCTAATTAGCAGACGTAACAGGAAAGGATAGACTGAAAAATATATTCTTCAGAGGACTGTATGACTTCTTCCATATTCTAAAAAAGATGCATAGGAAAAAAACTGCTTGATAGTGATAAAGTACCATTTCTGCTTAAAAAACACAGCTGAGTTGACAGGACATGGTTGCAGGAACTGCAGCTATAGCTTCTGGAAAAAGAAAAATGCTGTCACCTACTAGACTGGCAACCTGATAAGAATTTATTATTTGGCTTGTTCAAGTATGTACTGCTGAAACTGGAGAGAAATATAAGCTTTTATTCTCCCTCCAGCGTACCTTGAATAACTGGGGAGAAACAGTAGGAGGATGGAAAAGCTGAATGAGAAAGTCTGATATTACTCAACAGCACACATTTTAAAAAAATCTTTAATAACAGAAATCCACGAACTCATAACCCATTAATGTCATATCTGATTTAATTTTCACTTGTATACAAATTTATTTCAAATAGATCACCATAGGTTTCTGTATATTTTTGCAGAATTCTGCTTGTTTCTATTAGATTCCTCTCCTGCTTTGGCCATGTTGTAAAGCTTTTCCCTGTATATTCACATTTGTTACCTTCTTTTTTCCTCTTGTCCAAATCTGTGCTACAAAGTATACCTGTTATCACTTCCAGCTTCTAATTTATTCCCTTAACACTAAGTTTTTGTGCGGAAAAGCTCTTTTTGGAACCTCCTGAGGCTATCTGAGACTCAACTGTAGCATACAAAGCTCAGCATACAATACCTACGCTGTCAAATAATTTATTTAAACCTAAACCTTAACCATTCTGTGATTCTGTCACATTTTCCAACACAAAGCTCCTCTTTGGTCAAAAGTTCCCAGGGCATAAACTGCACACGCTCATCTGGATGCTGTAAGAACTCCATATTAGTGACCTGCAATGTACATCAAATGACTTTAAATTATTTTAACTTTAAAAGCTCACAGAAAATGATTATTAAAAGCTTGGGAAAGGAGACTTAACTGAAGTGCTGCCTGAAGAGAATCTGTACAAGTTGGCCTAGGGTGAGGATCATTTATTAGACAAAGTGCCTTTTTCTGTGTATATCGAAAATTTATACATGGCACAAGCTATCAAAGAGTTAGAGTAGAAAGAGTATGTTATGTCCACTAATATCAACTCATACAGAGACAAATAATTCTCAATTTATTACTTTTTGATCATCATTCTGCAGGCCATTTCTTCACATCACCATCATCATCCTGCATTCACGCTATTCTTGTCAGTCATCATTTACTATTTTCTCCATATACTGCCATAGAGCCTAGTCTATAATGCTGTCTACAGTTATGCAATAATATAATACCTAGTTACAATTAACTGAATTCCTCTACATACATAAAATTTTGGAAAAAGAGAGTGATAAATTGGAAGTTTTAATCAAAATTCTTTTTTTTGACTAAGTAGATATTTAAACCAGTCAGATTTTCTTTTGCATTTAAATGTATTTTATTTTGTCATTACTCTGAACAGAATGAAATAAAAGAAAAAACCTCCTCCAAACCAATCCCTAAAAACAGCCAAAGATGTAATAAAGATGTAGTATTTTTATTTTACCTGTAAAAGCAAAACAATGTTCTACGTCTTTGTGAACATTTCTACAATTAGATCAAGAATGTTGTATGGGTAGAAGCCTGTATGAAACACAGAAAAGTTTGTAATGTCTTCTTATTTCAGGGGAGAGCAAATGATTTGACAAAGAATGAAAGAAATGATCCTACTTTTTTGTACAGAAGAAGTATTCTAGTGTTTTCATACACGGCATTGCAGAAGTTCTATGCTGCAAGTCACTCATACAAAAAAGATAAAAAGAAAGAAGATTTAAGATGAGTGAACAAAATGAGATCTCCATGACAGAACAAATAACAGAACAATTCCTCTGAAAATTGCAGGAAATGGACAGAAAGGAATGCAATATTGAGGGAGTGATGAGCTAGATATGAGGGGAATGGAAAGAACCCACAAGCCAGCCTGAATACCAGAAGGGAAACTTGGAATGAGAACTGCAGTTGGGTGGATCCTTTATTAGTTATTATATAAAACTATGTCATGGTTTCTAACCTACATGTCTAAATATACAAAGCACATCAGGCCCACAAAATCTCTCCAGTAGGGTTCAGTGAGATGGGACAGCACTTGGGGGAATAATGCATGTTCTCTTCTCACACTTTTCCACTCAGATACCCTAAACAGCTAGTGCTGGAGAAGGGCTGCTGGGATAGATGGAACATTAGAAAATAATGTGCTCATTGTTATGCATTCAAGGCTTGTAATGTTATGGAAATGCACATTCTGAAGTTAACTTACACTGGAATAGGTACTTGCCTCTTCAGAGGCAGAATGGCATGTGACTATAAAGTCCCTTTACACCACCATAACTACATCGAGACTGTGGACATGTCTACAGTGTATTTAAGCTACTGCCAAAAGCATATTTTGTTTGCAGTCTGGCTTTAGACCTGCACACAAATTCATTTCTGAAAACAATAAATTAACCAGGAAATGCAATGTATGGTGTGTCATGAATAACTGCTTTCACAGGTCACTACTCCCACCCACCTCGATTCCTCCGCTCCCATGTCAATTAAACCACCTGTGTTCTCTCCAGAGATAGTATTCATCACCTCTGATGGGCATCTACAATCACTAGAGAAGCAACAGAGAGCACTTAAAACAAGAATGGTAATGAAAGGCTTTTGGAGGCTAACAAAAGCCAGTACCATGCAATTTACTCCAGTCTTGTGCTTCTCTTGGCTTTTGATGTCTGTAAGCCACAGAAGATCTACCTTTAATCTCTACACATGTAGCTTTAGCAACACTTCTTAAAGGAACATAAGTTGAAAGGGGAGAAATACAATACAGGCCAAAAAAAATTGGATCTGTGGTTTACAGGCTCTTGGAAGCCGAGGAGTACTAAACAGATTGTTTTACATGAAGAAACAGTGCATGGAGAAGCGAGCCCATTACAGGGAGATCCATGATAAGAGTCACAATGTGGGCAGGAGTTTGTTTTCCCTGTGTGGTGAAGTGGTACTGCCAAGGCGCTGAGTGCTGAGCAACATCATTTTCACTTATTGCCTATGTCAGCTCAGTATTCAGTGTTACTGTAACAGTCAGCAGGCAGGCCACAAGTACCCTGAGTATTCAATCACGAGCTTCAACATAAATGCTCTCCTTCAACAGCAGGTTGGACCTGTGCTTGCATTGCAGGTGGCTTTTTAGCAGCAGCAATACAACCTGTTGCAGTCATAGCCAACCAGTCTCTAGCGCTACCTGCAAGCGGACAGCAAAGGGCTGATAAAGCTGAGGGTAAAATAGAATTCTTGTCCTTTAAAACTGCCGATGTTTCATAATTTGCTATGCACAGATTTCTTAATTAATTTCTTAATTTCTTCTTTCCCTGTATCAGGGAATACATGTGAAACTAAGTTGTTTTTTTTTCTTCTCAGACCAGTATGTGACTACCTTGTGCAACAAGAAATGATGTATCCGGCCAAATTGGGAACTAGGACACAACCATTTCTCTTTCAGAGCACTGAAATATTCCATATTGAACGAAGCAAGAGTAATTTTTTTTTGTTTGCACTTGGTTTAAAGTCAGTGTTTAAAAACATCTTTAATAAAAAGGAAGAAAAAAAAAAGGAATGAAATGGTATATTTTTGCCAGGTACATCTGTCCTTTCTGCTTAGGGACAGTTTTGTTCTGAGTGGTGCTGGAGGATAGTATCCACGATATCGTGTCTCTACATGTGTCAGCAGCATCCTCAGTGGGAAAACTATGTACTCTGGCACAGCATGCATTTTTCTAGCTTATAGATATCACCTATCCAATTGCCCTAAACTTTACCAGTAGAAACATTACTTTGGGAAAACAGCAAAACATTTTTTAATATCAATGGCATCTGATTTTCTTCACACAATTCTCCACCAGAGTTGTGATGATGAAATTTAGTTGCTGGGGAACTACTTTGTGGTTTGTCTAAACTCTGTCTAGGTGCAGCCATAGGACTAATACAGATATGAAAGTGAGACAAGTTCTTCCTGAAGTAATAATTTCTAGGGAATTATGATTCTGTGATTTTGTGATCGCTGTTGGTCACTCAAGTAGCTGTTCTTAAATAGTTGGAAGGTCACAGCATACATCTGTTTTTTAAATATGTGAACACTTGTCATGTTTCAGTGTTGCCTTCTGCTCTTTGCTCTGTTCTGTGGTGAGAAAATCATTCTGCACTCTCAAACTGATGCTCATCGAAATAATGTTTCGTGCAATGGCTGTTACAAAGTTTTGCTACAAAGTAGTTGATTTTCAAAAAGCTCTTTTTTTTGCTTAATTGAATTTTACATTTTTGGGTGGGTTGACATTGATGGAATCAAGAAATTACTAGAAGATATCTTCAAATCATATTTGTGAGTAGTTTGTCCTTCATAAAGAACGTTACAGAGTGTGTATTAGTTTGCAATGACGGAAAGGCTTTGGGGAACTACTTGCTTCTCTGCAGAAGAGTTTTGATTGTATTATTATGCTGTCAACAATATAAGCTTGAATGCCAAATTTGCTATTTTTATGTCTTTGAGTGGGTGCAAGTAGCAGTGTATATATCTTATTGCAGCTGAAGTGTCACTGGTCCTTTGTTAAAAATCTTTCCTTTAATGGATGGCTCTGATAATACTAATTTAGGGGATAAGAAATGTTTGTTTGCTTCTCCAGCTCCTCTCCACCCCTTGAAAAGATCTAGTGATATTAGTGTTTTCTGTTGGCCAAGGACAAGTAAGAAATAGCACTTAAAGGATGAAAACTGTATTCATCATAACATGGAAGTGATAGTGCAGTCTCAAAGAGCTTCAAGTCACTCATTTTCTTCAAAGAGTACCTATTCGCTTGCTTGATAACTAAATTACAAGACATGTCTAACAGCTCAGCTATTAGTGAGAACGAAAAATGGTCAACAATCCTTAGCACGGAGTCTTAAACTTTCAAATTAAAAAAACCCCAAACCCTCTTAAAACTTTGCCTTAATATACATAAGCCAAATCCTCCAAGGTGCTAAACATCCTGACAGGTGTAGCTTGTACAATTCTACTGAGACGCAAGTGGCTGCTCAGACTCCTGACTTTCAGAGATCATGAGGGAATAGTATCCATATTTAAAAAAAAGAATGTAACCCATTATACTGTCCTACAGAGGCACTCTGCCTGGCATAGTCATTGCTTGAAAAAGCAGGGCACAAGACCTTGTTGTGTGATCTGCCTCTTCTGCTTTTCTAAGAAAGAAATATTCCCAAAGCTGGTTGCACTCATGTTGACTAACACAGGTGGCTGAACAGATGAAGGATAGACTGAAGAGAATATTCTGGTTTCATTTTTAAATCTGCTGCTATCTGGACTTCCACTTTCCTTTTAGAGAATAATTTCTGAAATAAACATGCATACATAACTGTACGCGTATTTACTATATTGTTATTCTATCAAATGAGGTACCAGAATACTCATGAGTGATAAAAACAGCTCAAGAATAGACTGTAACTATCTTCCTCTGGCATTACTAGATTGTGTGGTTGTATCTGTTATCACAACGTCTTTTACATGCATTTGCTTCTGCAGCACAGGTGGCAGAGAAGTGTCTGGGAGGCTTCTGCTCTTTGCTCTGATGATCACAGGTCCACCTCTGATTCCCAACGGTTTCTGGGCTACACTGTTGGTAGCAGGGAGGAGATACTACAGTCCATGCATCACCACGGAAACTGGTGAGAATATTACGAAAATGAATTACATTTTCTTCACTATCCTGACTGTTGGGATAGTGCAGAAGTGTCCCTTGCAAACCTTTAAGCCACAGTGCTGGCAGACTCTGGAGCGATCTGACCTCTGCCTCCTTGTGCCTGGAGCTCATTCTGGCAGGAGATAAGTGTTCGTGATGGAGCAGGATTCCGTTTCCAGACCAAGTTGCTGTATGTCCTCCTTGGAGATAAGGCTGACATTTACATCCAGTGGAAACACGTAAGGCAGGTTGTTCTTCCAAGAATAACTCAAGTGAAGCTTTTGCAGCTGGTTTGTATACAGATGCTGGCAAGTAGGAAAAACCATGGGAAAAACCATGGAGCTTTTCTTATATTTAATTTCTCCAGAAGGTGTGGCACTGAAGAAATCATGCTGTGGAATATTGAATCTGTGCCAATGTTAAGTGGCACTGCAATATTCACCCTCTGTTCTAACTGCTCATAAAGTTGTCTGGTAGCCAAGCCTCTATATATCACTTTATACTGTTATCAATTCAGATGCACTGAAATGTTACAGTGGAAATTAGTGAAACGTCTAATTTTTGCTATAATGTTAGCCTCAGAACCTGAATATTAACTTGAACTGGTGATTCAGATAAATCATTCATGAATGCCCAAGGTGTTCAGAGTCCATTCAATCCTACTGAAAGTACTTTTTCTAACATTGCATTAAATTCATATGGAAACAACAGGAAAAACAGTGAAAAAAGGAAGTATTTGCTTCTTTATTACTTTATATGCATATGTTAAACTCTAACAGTATTTTTGCCTTTTAAGCTGTTCTTAATGAATGTATTGTTTCTGCTAAAGGACTCCAAAATACATAAATCAAACACTACAGGAATGCACTTCTACCCTCACCAAGCATAGATCTAATTGTTTTTGTTAGAACCTCACTAATACATTGCAAATGTAAGTGAAAATGCTAGGAAAATCACACCTATTTTATCTCCCATTTTATTGAAATGTGAGTGTTGTATTAACTGATTTTGCTGTAGACTTGGAATATTAGGATAGAGAATTTAGACTTAAGATTAGTTCTACTCCAACTTTTCTAAGAATTTCATTTCTTTTAGATTTTATTTGAGCATATGCTCATTTATTCTTCTGCAATATTATAGATCTATGGGTGTGGAGAAAACTCAGGAGGTCTCTAGTCTAATTTCCTCCAGATATGGGTCTAACCAAGTTGCTTGGAACTTTATACAACTGGATCTTGAATACCTCCAAGAACAGGCACTGTATAAACTCCGTATAGACTCTGAATAACCTGCTCCATTGCTGATGTGTCCTCAAGTGAAAAACAATTTTCCTCATAGCCAATCTGAGCCTGCTTTCAATTTGTGCCTGCTGTCCCTTGTCCTCCTGCCATGCACTACTGTTAAGAGCCTGGCTCTGCATCCTCAATTGCAGTACTCCCAGTGGTGTCATCTTATCTTCTGCAAGTGTGATTAGAGTCCCTTTCATCTCCTGCAGTTCACTGATTGATTCAGTGATCACTGCCCTATAAACAGAGCTGCTGAACAGGATTTTTGCTCATGTAGTTGTCTGACCACAGTTGGTTATGTTGTCCGTAATCTATCACATTGTTCTTCATCAAGCCTCATTCTTGAATCATTAGTGCTGAATCATCAGACTTCTGTTGCACACTTGAGATTTCACTACAACTGGATTTCACTGCATTTCATGTATTGACGCTAAGCCTAGGCAGCTGTCGGGTTTGCCTTCCTAGCTCTTCCAAGTTGAAGCTGAAACTCATGTGTCCAATAAGTCTGTAGTGCTGTTTGCACACTAGATGATGATCATTTCTCATCTGAGATCTCTTATAACATCCTTACTAATTCAACATAGTGGGATGTCAAGCAGTGTGAACCAGCTACCAATTTCACTGGAGAAGGTTTTGTATATGACATTTTAAAATAGAATTTGTTTTGTCTAGAACAGCATATGACTTTGCTACCTTCCATAACACTTTTCTTAAATGCTAAATTATATTAGAGTTACTTCATGAATGCCTTCATAAAGTCAGTCAAAGTAATGAATACTTCACACCCTATTCCACTGTAGTCCTTGGTCATCTCAATGTGAATGCATCTAAACAGTGCCTGATCCGAAACTGTACTTTTCCTTTTCAGCTTTCTTTCTGACCAGTCTGAATCTGTTAGAAGTCTCATTCTTCACCCTTCTTTTCTTCCAGAAACTGACAAAGAGATTTATATCTGTCATTGCCTGTATTAGGTGGGTGGCCTTATAGTTTGATACAGCTGCTGTGTTTTGCCAGTCATGGAGAATCACCTCTGCTCAAAAGCTTAAAAGACTGTACTTCTGATGCTTTGCTCACACTTGTCCTTCTAGCTATTTATGGCTAAGCAGTTATGCTCTCTGCAGCATCAGCTCTCCTCTTCTGAACTAAATCACTGCTCCTTCTGCCTACTTTTTCTGCTGGCAACACAGTGCTCACATTCCTTCTGCCTTGAAAGTTGCCTCATCCTTCCAGCATATCTAGACTGCTTAGATCAGCATGATCAGCAGGGATTAACACTTTGTTAAAATTTTCCTTCCCTCTTGCCATTCTGCTGGCTTTTCTTTGGCATTTGTTGTCACAATACAGTTTTTTTTTGGCATTTTTTTTTCCAATACATTTTTTTTTTTTTTTTTTTTTTTTTAAGATCGTACACATGCTTTGATATGCTTCCTCAAATATTTCTCCTTATTTCTGAAGATATTTCTGCAGTGACATTGGACTGAGACATCCTGCAGGACATCATCTTGCGTGCCTCTCTTACTGGACCATTCCCATACTATTTGTCAGAATAAAATCAAGCTCTTGTTACTTTCTTATTTTTGTTGGATTTTAATATGACCTTAATATTTTTCCACATACAATCTTTGCAATACCAAATACAAACACCGATATCTAACTACTAACATCTCTGCCTTTGAGATGCTACTGGCAGTGCTTTGCCTGGGTTTTGGTTAGCTCATCTGGTGAATTTATCATAACCACCAGTAATCTCACAATGGTTTCTTTACCACCTATTCTTTCAATGACTGGCTATAATGTTTAACACTCAGGCAGGCAATCAGACAATTTCCAGGTTTTGGAGACAATCCTGAGTCTTGAGGTACCTTGATTGTGATTTGTGCATTAAACAGGCAATGAAATGATCTGATTGAAGTTCCATCCAGTGATACTTTGTGGAGGAGGGGTAGACCCTTGACAGAACTAATGGAATCATCTTGAAAACACAGTATTTCTGAATGTAGCAACCTTTTAGAAAATTCAATGAAATAACATGCTATGAGACAGCATGAAGTGTTATTTTTGTGAAGAAATGCTGCACACGCTGTATTCGTAATTAGCAGTAAACGGAACAAAAATGTCCACTTAAAGGAATCTCCATATAGTCTCCATATATGATCAGTCTTCTGATTCTTTATGCCAGAAAAAACAGAAAGGAACATGTTTAACATGCTTCATGTGAAATATTTCAAAGCAACAACCTAGTACTGTTGCTGATGGGAATCAGGGCCATGAGGGCTTTCCCATATGGTGGCAGCATGCAGTGAGACACGCAAGCACCTTCAAGAAAATGGGACAACAGAGGACTGAAACAGAATTTGCCCTCTCTCATCAGGTTTGGACATTTGAAATCTGAGTCTTACTCATTATCAAGCCATTCTCTATATCCACAAGAGACATGTTGTGAGTGGAGAGGGCTTTTAGAAATATCTTCCTCACTTTAGTTGTCCTGACTTCTTGCCAGTCGTCACTGTCTGCCTGTCCAATTCCATATAGGATTTCTTGCTATTTCCTGGCATCTCACACTCCTTACTGTTTACCGTAATCTATAAGAAGACAAATTAGTTCTAAGGACAAGGAGATGTTGAAAGCCAGCTGCGTCTGCTGCGTTTCCTCTTTTTATCCCTTAAACTGGATAAATGACCTTAATGTTTACCTTCTGTCTACAGAGTAACTCTTCCCTATGTGCTAAGATTTCCACTTAACCTCTGACAATTTTTGAAATAGAGTCAAGTGCTTGAAATAATTGCCGATATCATTAGCTATATTCAACCCAATATCAATTGAGACTTTCAGCTGAAATATTACTTTTTTTTTTTTTTGTATATTCAATATTTCTGTGGCCAGTGAATGAAGAATTTCATCTAACTGAAGCCTTTCTCTGGAAGAATCCTGTTTTCTCAGACTGATGCTGATAATAGTAGACTGTGACCTTGCAGTCGTGAATGTAAATAACATCACTGATATGAGTAAACTACAGTTAGTACTTTGTGCATAAAATTATATATAAGAACAATAAGTAGTACGCACAAAGTAACTTTTACCAGTGATTATGTTCAAAAATAAAAATGTACACAAAGTTCTTTAAATGCAGAAATATTTCCATACTAGTTAATTCATTTTCTCTTTAAAACAGAACAGCATTTTTGAATAACAGCAAGGCTGTCTGGTAAATCAGCCTGCAGTCTTCTAGCTTCAAGGTACATTGTTGGCTTTTATTTATTTATTTTTTTTAAATTTGGTCAACTGTTTACTTCACAGACATTTCCAGAAACATCCACAGAGTCTGAAATATTTTAAGCTAAACTGTCTGTAGGGACATCTATATTTTGGAGAATAGTTTAGTTTTCCCACACTGGCTTCTCTGAGGTAGTCTAGATTTACACTAGATTTATTATTTGCAAGTGTTCTGCTTCTAGGAAGCTCTGTTTTATTTTTATTCGTTGCTTTATTAAGGTAATGTCTTGATAGAGATTTAACTAGATGCCATTCTCAGTGATGCTTCTTCATATCTGACTGTTTTCCTCTTTGTAAATATATCGTCTTTCCTTCCTTCATTCTTTCCTTCCTCATTTCCTCCCTCTTTCCATATTTTTCTATAAATCTATCTAAAAACATTTAGTTGGTTATTTGAGGTAAAATCATATCTTCGTAAGGAATGGATGTGAAAGCTCCACAGGACAATACTATCTCCATATAGTGGGTTTTTGCAAAGTCTTAACTTGTAGCTAAAATTACGTGGTATTGCAAATATTTTACTTTGAAATACTGATTTAAAATAATCAGCATAGTTGAATACAACTACAGCATTTGTCTGCAAGAGGCAGTATGAGGCATTTAAGGTTTTGGGGTGCAGTAGTAAATATCCATGGAAAAGAAGTATCCAAAGAATTGCAGAGCAGTCAGTTTGAATTCAATACTAGAAAGATATTAGAACAATTTATTAAGCAATCAATTTGAAAGTACTGGAGAATAATAAAGTGATAAGAGACAGCTAATATGGATTTGCTAGGAGCAAATAGTGACAAACCAGTCTAATTTCCTTGACAGAATAACTGGCTTAGGAGATAAAGAGAGAATCAGAAGATGTGATAGTTCTTGACTTGAGTAAGGCTTTTGATGATATCACCTATGACACTCTCAGGGAAATCTGAGGAAATTACAGGTGATGAAATTATAGTAATGCTGATGCACAAATGGCTGAAAAACTGTACTGGCATAGTAGTTACCAATTGCTGCCTGTTAAACTCTAAAGGTTTATCAAATGCAGTATGACAAAATTCTAGTCAAAAGATTCGGTGTAAGTCAATATTTTCACTAATATTCTATAGTACTGGAATAAAGAGAAACCATTTATTTTCAGCATCTAGAAGGGCCTTACAAACACATCTGAAGGCATGAGCAGAAATTAGCTGGTCTGCGTGGTGCAAATGTTGTCTCTTCCTCCTCTCCATCTTTCTCCTACATTGTCTTCTATTTAGTGCTTGTGGTAGATTGAAAAGGAAGTTCTTCATCTAATGATATTTTCAGCTTTCATACACCTGCAGAAAGAAGATTCACTAGTTATGTACATTTGATCCTATTTATTTCAGCCTCTATTTAGAGGCATACCTGGGGCAAACTCTTTTCCCCCTTTGCCATTGCTTTTCTCGCTTTGCATTTATTTAAGAGGTGAATTGAATTCGGCAAGACAAAATCCAATTGCAAAATACGAAGTGGAGGTACAAATCAAATGAATAAACAGGGAAGATCTTGCTAAGCAACAGGGTTGGGTCTCTATGTTACAGTGGATCAAAAATTGAAAAGCAGTCAATTAGCATGATACTTTTCTAAAGGCCTGCAGATAACATTCCAAAGTGTATGAACAGAAGTATCATCCACAGGGAGGTGATTTATTCTGCTTAGCAGTGAAAGGCCGCTTGCATGCTTAATAAATGGTTTCTATTTACTCAGAATTTTGTTAGTTCTATTGAATTAGCGAAATAGAAAGCTTTTATGAATCATGTCATAAATAAATCCATCATTGCTATTGTTTCATATACATTGGCAACCAGTCACATTGTAGTCTCACATAATATTCTGTGCCAATTATATGCATCATATTTTGAGGAAAATGTATGCAAGCTGCAAAGAGTTGAGAGAGCATTTAAATTATGTATATAGTTTATATATACTAGTATATAATGTATATATAATTATATATTATCTGATTATATATACATATACTAAATTATCAAGGAACGATGGAAAACATTAGGTTTGATTAAGTTTGTACAACAGGAGACTTCATGGGGAAGATGGATAGGATCAAGTGTAAAACGTTTCTTAGAAAAAGACAGTATATATTGGTCTTCACATCTGCTGAGAGGGGAAACAAGAAGTCATCGGGTTTAATTTACAGTAATGAGAACTCACATTAGCAACTTTTCCCAAGTAAAACTCATTAATCTTGTAAAAAAATTTAAGGAAGTTGGGAAATCCAAAAACTGTATAGCTTTAAGTGCACTTACAGTATTGTGTGGTGTGACTGAAGCCTACAATTTCTTTGTTAGCTTTCTGTACAGTCTCTGAGACTCTTTTGTTCACTCTTCACAGGTATCAACAGGTAATTTTAAAAAATATGCAGGCTATCATTATGTAGCTTTTTGGTGATCTTTGACATGCTGGTGATATAAGGAAAGATGCATTCAATACATTTTATTTATATTCACAAAAATTAATGTCATGTAATGTATTTGAATACCATTTTTTTTCTACATCAGAGGATATAAATGATCTAAAGGCATTAGGTAGGAAATTTTAAAATAGAAACCATGCTTAGATTGGTGAAATAGTGAAAAGAGAGAAGGGAAGGACTGGAGGAGAGAAAGGTGACAGGACATGTTTACTTGATGTAGTGTGATGAAAAAAACATGCACATCATGTTGACTTTATTTGGCTACATAGTTTTCCTCATTCATTTCAGATTTTCACCTTTCCAAGCTACCACTAATATTATGCATAGGCAGTTAATGGTCTTCAAAACATTCAGAAAATGAAGATTCTTGTGAAAAGCAGTTAACCTGGTAATATCGTTTAGTGCATAGCTTGGACAAAAACAGATTAACCACGAGTTCAGTTGTTTTGACAAACCCGATGAATACGTTTTAATGTTGTTGTCCTTGTTTACACAAAGATCTTATGCTACTATAATGGGGATGACAAAATTAAACCACTATAATTTCCTAAATTATATTAGGTATTTATAGTTCTGCTTTTATTTCCTGTTCTGCCTTTTAGTGCAGATGCTAGAGAAGTACATATGAAGCTACTAAAGCAATGAGAGAGAGAGAGACAGCTAATAAGCTCTCTGAAAGCATTCAAGAGCATTAAAGAACCAAGTTAGTTTAAAGTCTTAGAGTATGTGCACACTGCTAAGTGTCAGCTGCTCTGAGGTAACTTCATGGGCACATGCTCAGTCACCAGCTAATGGGAGGAAACTCAAGACGTGTTAGCTTGCTTCAGCTGTTCACATTTGCCATAGGCATTGGTACAGTTACTACAGACTACTGAGCATGCAATAGCACATTGTACAGGACATAGAAATGGATTTGATGTGTATGAGCATTAGTTCTACAGCAGGATTCCTCAAACAGAGATTTCTTTCCTTGATTTTTTATCTGTAGCTCTTGGAGATAACAGGCACTATGCCAGCAGCATGCATTACTCATTGTGGAAACCAAAAATAAATTAAATATAGCAGGATTTCTCATTCTTCAAATACTCTCCAGAAACTGATCTCCCGAATAGCTTGGTTAATATCCTGAAATTCTGTGGGGAGCAATGATGGAACAACAATGTGCAACAAGTATCTGCATTATCAGTCTAATTCTTTCTTTGGAGATCTCTCTAAATATCTCTAGTTTTTTTGTTCATTTCTTTTGTGCAAAAGTATTCAGTCATTGCTAAACATGATCTGTTAAAACTAAGATGTTCAATTATGTATTTATTCAGTATATATGGTTTTTGGCAATTATGAACAACTTAGATGAACATATTTTTGATTGTACAAGTCCTTTTAACAAGAAAATCGTTTCTTAAATGAGTTCCCGCAACTGTTGAATCTCTTTCACAGATGAAATACAGATTAATTATTTTGCACATTTTGTAGATGAAATTCTCATTTTGTACTTGTGTTGCGTGGTTACACTTGCTACCTAACTGAAGGAAGGTAGTTTGAAATCAATGTATGTGTGCTTCAGTTCACAGGTGGGTGTATGGTGAGAGAACGATGCATAAAATGTTTATGTCTTGATATAGCTATCATTCATCAAAGTCATGCAATATTACAATGCTACCATTGCTTTGTGGAGCAGAAATCTATGTAGGAGGTATCTACTACAAGTAATTTGTATGAACTGCATGAATTCACTTTTTTCTCTCTCTGGCAATCTAATTACAAGTATGAAAGACACAGAATTGTCTTGCAAAACCTTTTTCTAACAGAACAAGAAAAGACATCTGAGAATCTGTGACCTGCACTATTTATATACACTGTGATTATTGTCTCCTGTCATCAGTAAGTCTAATGTTAGAGTCTAAATGGTTAGTGGGAGTTATTGCCTTTGTCCAAAGCACAAAAACATTCTTGAGTTGTGTAACCTAATGAATTCCAGAAATAATTGATGTTGTGTGCACTGCTGCTTGCAAGTGTACTGAGGGACGGAGGAGATGCGCTTCATCTGAAGAAAAAAGTCATAAACACAAAGATAAGTTTTAACAACTCCTTTGAGAATGAAAATTACTGCAGTCTGTAATAGTGAGATGGGGAAAGAGCATAGAACTTTGCCAAATAAATGTATGGAGTAACAGAGCATGGTAACAACTTGAACAAGCTCAATAGCTGACCACTGTAACGCAAAGAAATGACTTGAAATGGGTATAAGTGTTCAAGGAGAACGAAAGATTAATAATATTCATGTATGAGTAAAACAAAATTAGAAAGATAGTAAGTTTGGCTGCCTACAAAATTGGTCATATGTCTTGAGAGCAGTAAAAAAAAAGGTTCAGTTCACTGCTTATGTTAACATATAAGGAAACCTTTGTGCTCCAGTGATTTCTATTGATACTAAAGCAGGAAGCTGCAGGACCAGCACACATCATTGTTCACTGCAGCCTCACTGTGAATGTGTCAAGATGGCAGGTACTGGGATTTGTTCTTCAGATGAGAGAAAATCCTTCAGAGCACAAGAGAGTGCTTGGCATGCTTGAGATGGTCAGTCACTACTCAGTCCAGTCCTACTCTCTCCTTCTGCATGGCCTTTGAGGGATGCTCTTGACAGAAATTTAAAAGAACTGGTTACTCTGCTGCTCCACCTCAACACTGTAGTTGGACAGGAAAATAGAAACTTGAAGCTAAGCTTGTTCAAATGGACATTTTTAGATACTGCACAGTGTCATACATTGTTTCATAAGCATTGCAGGTGATAATTATGAAAATCATCCTGACTTGATTTTTGAAAGATTTTTCAATCTGTCAGGAATTAACGGTCAGGGAGCACTTTTGACCTTTTTTAGGTAGGAGAATAGTTTTGATCAGGATGGTTCATTTTGACCTTACACTAACTCCTCAACTTTGATAGCTTCTAGTTTTAAGAAAGCCACTTTCATGATCCTTAGTATACAGTGCTCATATACATGTGTGAGCTCATCTGCATTGTGACTGCCTACTTGCCTATTTATCTAACCACTGAGAGACACATTTTTGGTGAAAATATATTTTTGTTTTACAGACATTTTCCAAAGTTACCACTTGTCAACATTTTGGAGATCTGCATTGGGGGTGTTTCCTTATACCTGCTATGGTAGTCCTTTTCAAGAGCATGAACTTTTGTACATTTCTGTTTTTGCAGTGTGCCTAAGTCAAGATATATATAGACAACAGAGATTTGTGTAACCCTATTAGCTTATTTTGTGTGTTTGTAATATATGTACTTCCTTGGGTGCCGAATTTGGCAAACCTAGCTTCATACTGTATATGGAGCTCCTGGGGCTGACTACCCAAGTGGTAGCAGGTGCCATATGAAACACCCAGAGACTTTGCTGGTTTCAGGAACAGAGACTTTAGGACAAAGAGAATAAACAACCCAAAAGCCATAGGACTAGTCACACCTCTGCCCCTGTCAGTCTTCAGCTTACAGAGTTTTACTGTTTAAATTTGTATATGGTTATGTGGTAAACAAAGTGTATGTATACATTTTATACTGCATAAAAAGCAGTGGTGCATACAATAAACACTTTCAAGTCGCAATCTTCTTTACAGTACACACACCGTATAGAGGCAGCTCAGAGTAACTATTATGTGACTGCAGTTGTGACCTTGAAGAGTTAACTTGGAGGTTTAGGTGTCCAATATCTTTATCAACTTCCTTGCTGGTGAAATGAATAGATTGCAGGAGACAGTTCTGCTTTTACAGGGCTTTGGTTATTACATACTATGGTAAAATAAGTTTTATATAGAAAATTGCAATTGTGAGCAAATCGTAAACCCATATTCAGTCCTTCTTCAGAAAATTTTAATAGTAATTTAAGATTTCCTCTGATTTCACAGAAAAAAATATCAATATGTTCCTACAGGAAGGGTTTTTTTCTTTATCATTCCAGCTGTAGAGTATATTTAGAGGAGAATCATGTGAGGTTTCCTGGATGGTTGTGGTACCAGTGTGTGGTACAGTACCTGTTTCTTCATCACTTTCTATTCTAAGAAACCCTTTCTTTAAAGTATTTTCAAGTCAAGACTAAATAAATGAAGTGAAAATATTTTGGCTGTATTGGTTTTTTAACTGCTTATCTGAAAATAATTTAAAGGTCTTCAGTACGGAGATACTCAAAGCTAAGCTCTGTCTAAAGTAAGTGGTTAGTGAGCACTTAGGTTAGTTACACATTCATCCATAAAACCAGAGTACTTATATACATAGATCAGTCTGAAAATGTGATTTATAATAGAGCTTTTAGAAATGCAATGCATTGTGTAGCTATTCCTTGAACCTTGTCTGTTAACCATTTAACTGCATCAATCAGTTCAATATGCTACATCCCTCCCTACATTTTTATCAACAATGTCTGACTAATTTCTTTTTTTATGCTTGTGGGTAAATTCATGATTCTCTGAGCAATTCTTTGCGTTATACATTTCAGAGATCAATGTTCTGAACATCATTATAATCCTCCTACTCAAGATAAAATTATTTGCAGGAAATCTTTCAAACATCAAGCTATAACTCAAGTTAGGTGCGAAGTGGGGGAGGATGAGCTGGAAAGGGGATTAGTTCCACACCAAATATCTGCAAGAATAGGCTGAAAAACAAAAACAAATCATAGTAGGCAAAATCACAGCACACTACACACATAAATAAAACAACAGGTACATTCTGAAGAAATACAACAGGGAGTTTAGTTGAGCACACAGTCTACAGATACATTTTTCCAATTAGCTGTCAGTTGTTTTACTAAGACACTATTCTGACCTTTACCTTTACATTTGATCATCTATGTCACATAGATTTTCAAAACCACAGCATCTTAAGCGGTGGTGTTGATTTCATCTTGTTTGTGTTGTAGATACACTGGGAGTCAAAAATGGTTTCAAGAAAAAAAAGGAAAATAATAGTTTGGAAGCATTCTGGGAAAGAGATAAATGAGCTAAGGATTTTTTTTTTTTTAATTGAGGCTTTCCTATTTAACAGCTTTATTTGGAGTATCAAGTAGGGCCTCCAGATGACAAATGTCTCACTTCTTAGTTTTCCATATTTATCCTCTGTAACTCGTTTATAGATGTATGTTTGAACTCATCTCTCAGCCATTTCTCACGTCAATTTGTGCATTTGAATACACTGGCTTACCTAGGAGATTCCGTCTGTTCCTTGGGGACTTCTCTAATCTGCCCCTGTCTGGATCATTTGTCCTTGTATTGCTTCCGAACCTGGTGTGCAATGAATAATTCAACCCTCATTCTCATCTTAGCCCTAAGGAAAAGGTAAATTCATAATCTTTCTGAAAGTTGCAGCAAGCATCTTGAGCTCTACAGTCTTCCTCCCACCCTCGCTTCAGAGGCTTGAAACCCCTACCAGTTGCTCAGACCATGATTTTTGCCAGCATTTGTAGTTTTGTCTCTTGCTTATTTGAAGAACATGAACAGTGCAAGGATCTGGTTCCTTTTAATGCCACCATGTTGGTGCACACTGCTCTTACATCAGCCTATATAAACACTTTTTTGTGACAGGTAGGTCATACAGACACAACCTAACTGACTTAACCTCCCCTAGGTGGGTTGTGTCATGATTGCTGGATAACACCTTCTCGGTTCTCTTTCATTTGGAATATTTATACCCTTTTCTACAAAAATCTCAATGGTTTCATGCTTCATGGATTGAATCATGGATCATGCTGGTTGACTGGGGGCTCTATGTGTTTCTACCATTGAAATTATAATGGGAACCATAGCTAGGGAATGAGGAGGCCTGCACATTAAACAGTTTTTGCCGGTTATCTATAAGAAAGCAGAATTTGACAGTACTGTCAAGTTTTTGTTAAAATATTTCTGGTATACAAATGATATATATTTTTTAATATGGCAGTGGCTTAAAAATTGCTCAGCACTGTTTCTTCCTTTTTTTTCTTTTTTTTTTTTGGGCTTTCTCACAATTAAAATGCAATTATTTATTATTTGTGTGTATGTGTGCTATTATTTCTCCTCTCTCATAAACTGCTTCTTAAAAGAGCAGTTTTCTATTACATGAAGTGGCTGTCCTCTCTCTGGATAAGACCACAAGTTCCCCAGAAGTCTCTCCATTCAATTATTTAACCTTGATAGTGACAAAAGGCTGATATAGTTAAGGTTAATGATCCTATTATTTGAGAATACCAGCCCTCAAAGCACTTTATGCTAGTTAACTATGCACTTTCATTAAAGTCATCCCTGTCTTTTCTTTTAGTATGGCTCCTTACAATAAGCCATTATCAATAAGAGACCTAATTGTTCAAGAACCAAAAATTGGAGTTGTGAAGTAGTTCAGACTAGATGTTCTTTTTTCCATCCAATTGCTTGGTGTCAGCTAACTGATTATGATCTCTTCAAGCTGATGGTTCCTCAAGTAGAGAAAAAAGACAGTAAAATAGACATGCACTCTGCTTCTCCATAAAATTGGTTCTGAGTGGCTTTTTGTTTCATGACCACCTGACTGCTGTTGACATCCCACAGCTTTCCCTTTATTCTGTCTCTCTAATGCTCTGACATCTAAGCACTCCCTCCTATTCTACTGCCTAAGCAAGAGGCAATATGTGCCATTGATTGTTTGTAGATTGAGAGCATGCTGACTGAGCAGTTAGTGAATGTGAAATGGTAAGACAGTTCTTTCAGGGCTACGATGTAGACCAAAGAAGAACAGGTAAGAATAGAGGTATTCCTGCCTTTTCCATTCTGTTTGTCACTTGGCTGCTTAATAGAGGGCTTTTAGGAACTTCATGTACTCTGAAATTCCTCTTTCTCTGTCATGTTCACTTGAAATTGGCTGTACATTTAGAAATCACTGGCAAACACAGAAATGGACAAATAGTTGTGTCTGTAAACATGTAGGTAAGTTGGCACATACTAGGCCATATATATAGGTCGATCCAAAAGTAATACCTCCTATTTATTTACATGGAAACTATAACAGATACAAAGAACACAGTAACATTATTTGGTAGAGCAAATTCTCAATTACAAAACATTATTTTTTTTAACATAGTCACCACCACTAGCTATGAATTTTTTGCAGTGATGAACAAGAGCCTGCATGCCATGTTCATCAAAATCTGCGCAAGTGGAAGAGACCTACTGTCACTGTTGCCACTGCTGAAACGTACCACCCACCATCTCACAGTGCTCACATTCACTATTTGGCCTCCATAAATGTTCATCAAACATCAATGAATGTCAATGGACGCAATTTCTTCTTCATGGAGGAATTCAGTTCTACAGCTTTGCTTCATACACACTTCCATGTCAGACATCATTGTGTCAGACTGCCCCTCTGCTGCCATCTGTCACACAGCAACAAAATGTAACGGAATATTGGTGAGAAGATTCAACCTCTAGTGCCATACCGCAAACATCCACCTCTGACATCATGGGCCAACATAACAAAACAGGAGGCATTATTGTTGGAGCAATCATCATGTAGATGAGTTTTGTCACTGGCATAGAAAACACACCAGAAAGAAGAAATGTTATGACAGAACCAGCGTTGGTGTTCATGTATAAAGTGAATGTATCCTTGGACAGTCAGAAAATCCATTTTTTTTTGCAAAAGTGCCTCTCAGATTTGATGTGAGCTAAAGAATACTGATGCAGAGGTAGATAATTTTTCAAACTCAAGTTTATTCTGGTCTCGTAAATTCATTAAAAAACACGAAGTACAGGAAACGCTGAAGTCTGTAGAAGCTTCCTCTCAGCCAAAGCTAAAATGCAAATCAGTTGTAAGGTATCAAATTCTTTTAAATGTCAATAGTTATATTAGTTTCTTTTTTTACTACCTGCAAATTTGTTACTTTGTTCGACAAAGGTTACTAGTTTTTGCTATCTCAGATCTTTTTTTAAATGAAACTGACCCCATGCATCTATTTTGAACTTCTAAACTGTGAAAATATTAGTCTCTAGTGATTCAAGTTGCAAGTGGAATACCTAAACTAAAAACTCCTATTTATTCCATATTTGTTTACTTCACAGAAATGAAAATACTAGTCTAGACAAATTCAAAGGGACTTTTGTACAAATAGCTTTATTGATTGCCAAAAAGCAAATAAACTGGAGAGTAGAATTCCCTCCACCAAATGACAAATGCATTATAAATCACAAAGACATTCTTCAACTTGAAAGACTGCATTGTAGCTCCTGGAAAATATGAAAGAACATTTTCTGGATTATTTTATCCAATAGTATGCGATTTAGCAACAAGAAGATTCTGATCCATAATGTTTTTAATAAAAACTTTATTGTGATGCACTAATATCCCTTGATCTTCTTTTTCTGTGATTAGAATTATTATTGTTTCACAAGCATTATAGCATCACTATCTTACAGTTTGGTTACAATTCATTTAAAACATTCATTATGTTGTTAGTTTTTCCTCTACAAATTTTTAAGTATTACAACATTATTACAATGAAAAATGCTATATTTTTATTTAATATACTGATAACAAATGTATTGGCAGAAAGATTATTGCAGAAAACATAAAATGAGAATGAATTTGAAAACAAAAGAATTCCTAAATGTTACCTGCTGATAAGTTTTTTATTACATTTAAAAAATCAGAACTTACTGTAGCATATTCATATGACCTCAATCCCTGAACTGCTCACTGAGAACAACTATCTTATTCTGTCTCTGCTGGAACCATTTCTAGTCTTCTAATGAACTGCTTTAAAGTGCAATATTATGCAGGGTTTTTCAAAGCTGGTGTTGAGAAGACTTCAAAAGCAAATAGAAGTAAAGGATCTCATTGCAGTGTTCTTGCCTTGCTGTGGTTACCATTTTAATGTTTTTTCACAGAGCAAAAGGAGGTCTTAAGAAAGTGCCAACTGCACACCCTTTTTCTGGTCTCTAGTAGTCTTTGAGAGATGTACGCATGAACATGAGAATGCCTTTATTGACTTGATGTTTTTACTCTCTATGTCTGATCACATGAATCTCAGCTGCCTGCATAACCACGCGTACCATGCACTGAAATTTAACATTTTCCCTCTTTGCACAAGTGTCTATTTCTCCATATGACAAATAGAACCATTTCATAAATTCCAGTTTGTTGCATTTCTTTGTGAGTTTAAAGTACATGTTATTGATTCAATTCAGGGCACAAGAGCATCTTTAGAGAAGCACTTTGTAAAGAAAGTCCAAATTTGCAGCTGAAAATTGAAGGATGTGTGCATGATTCATCATTTTATGCATGTCTTCAATTTCTGCTGGGGTAAACAAGAGAGGGTGTGGGGTTTCACTTGCATGTTGAGATCCAAAACCCAGGAATGCATTATCCATATGATTAATAAGAGTTTATTTATAAGCAAAGTGGGAATAATTAGGAAGTATAATTAAATTTGGAGCTGCTGACTGGCAAGGTAAAGAGAAGTGTGTCCTAAAATCATAGCATAAAATAATCAGTCTCGGCATTAATGTTAATTTTACTTTATTCATCGAGTCGCCTTGTTGAATATGTCACGATTACAGTGAGATACTGCTTGAGGAGAGACAAATATACACATTTAGAAATGTATTCTACAAATCCACCCTAGCTACTAGCTAGAAGGTGTGTATGTTCATTGCTTGATTATGAAAGCTGCACATCATAGTCATTCATACATCTTAATGCCTCAAATTTATAATTTTGAAGAATTTTAACAATTTTTCATTATTTGCCAATTTTATTCAACAGGACATGTAAAATTACTGGAAATCTATAACAACATTCTTCTCCCCTTCACGTAGTCTATTGTACTTGTCTAGTGATTAATATCCCACAGATCCAAGCTTTGTGTTTTTTCCTCTGGGATTTTCACCAGATCAGATGCGTTAAAGACATTTTTTAATTAAATTAAAATCTGTTAGATTTTAAAAAATTGATGGCAGAATATATCACTTAGCCTAGATTATACATTTCTGACACAAGAACTGCATTCTACGAGCTTTAATGTATAATGACAATATTTGCTTATATTTTGCTCCTATATTGTGCATCTAGTACTACTTAGACAAATGTTCTTCAAACTGTTTTCACAGAATCAACACAAGGATAACAAAAGGCTAAACAGGCACTATACTTGTTAATCTGATGAAAAAAATGCGAGAGACATTATGTTAGAGACATCAGCCATGAGAAGCAAATCTAAGTGCCAGGTGTTCATCTGATCACAGTAATCTGTCCTGGATTTGCTGAGAAAGGCTATTACTTGTGAAACAAGTTTAAATTGCTGGTTTCTATGAACTTTTCTTATTTGCAGTTCTTATTCTCAGTTGTTTTCCATCTCTCATCCCTTAATTGTAAAGACTCATCTTGATACCCAGGTCTGGTGTCCCAGAACAAAGAATGAGAAACCCTTCAATGACTTGAACTTTCTTCAATTTGTGGCCTGCATTATTCTCAGTAACTAGGAATACTATTTTCCCCCATTGTAAAACATCCTGAAATGTCTAAGAAAATTATCTATATGGCAGGAGAACCTGGAAAAGAAGAGGAAAATTATTTCTTTATGTATTTATTTAGTCTAGGTCAAAGTCCATGATACCACGTGAGCCATTCATGTATTCTATCATATGCAGTGGAGAGAGAGTACGATTGTTCTTATCCTAGATCAAGGTGAATGGAATTGTTCACATGCTCTGCTCATGAACAGATGCTGTTTTCTCATCCTACAAGGCTAAACAAAGTGTTAACATCAATGTTAACACCATCAGGCCCAGTTCTGCAGCTCACTTTTTAGCAACAACCATCAAAGTTTCCCCTACATTTGCCAACATTTTTCATTCCTGGTTACTGAAAACATAACCAAATTTAAATATGAACTTGCTTAAAGTTGTTTTCAGTATCAATCAATTTCTCTTGGTAAGCGGTAGGCATTGCTTTTCCAGGTCATTTTGATATCATCTGAAATTTTTTTGAAAGACGGAGAGAGAAACATGTCTAAAGGTAATGCCTGTGCTTAGAGATGATTTTCTAATTATGATGAACTTATGAATTTCTTACTCATCTGTACAAGCAGAATGGCAACTTTACAAGGTGATCTTGCTATGGACTATTTATTGTCTGTCTGTTTATGAAGAACTTTTGAGTTTGAGTTAGGATTTCACTTTTCTGTAGGAATAGTAGCAAGGGAGAAAATTACAGCAATTTCCTACCAGCAACTTTCCAGCCACATTGTAAACAGCCACCTTTCTATTCCTTTAGCACTAAACTATGTTCATATTTATCTGCATTGTATTAACTATTTTTTTTCTGTGTACAATTCTATTAGCTTTGTTTTTTTGTGCATTTATCTTATTTTTTCTTCTCCATTTCACCTATCCTTTTCATTTAATCTTTTTGTTTTAGCATATGTCATCCAACCTTTATTTCTCCTTTCTGCAGCATAGTTTTTTCCTTAGCAAATTGTACTATTTTTCCTGTTCCTCCTTTTCTCCCCCATGAGCATTTTTATGCTGTCCTTTGTCTGCCTTTTTCTGTCACATTATCGTGCTTTTGCTCTTCTTTTTCTCTAGCGTGTCATTTTGGTATAAAATAAATTGCATTGCATGTTATTTATTCTCTGCAATTTTGGGTGAATGGACCTGCCTGTATAAATAGACACATTTACACACAGTATCCTTCAATTACTTCCAAATTGTCACTATAATTTCAAGAGTACACTATATTTATAGTGGTTGAATTCTCCTACGGTTAATGTAGTACAAATCTTTCACTCTTATTTATTCATACTCTGTCATAAAGAGGAAGTATTTGAATTTTCTATTTCTAAAGGATATTCCTTTAATACTACCAGGCTAGATTGCAGCTAAGTACAAGCATGTATAGGTGTATATATTGGTGGCAGTTGTGCTCCTAATCATCAAGTTTCCAGAGTGCCAGGACAGAAGAAACGTTTGGCTAGTACATCCAGTAGCTTTAACACATGGGAGGTGCAGCTTGGGTCATTACTCTTCTACATGAGCTAGCAAGCTGCAGCCAGAACAGAAAAAGTCCATGCAATGCAGATTTTTAGAATCTTAACTTGGCTGTTTTATGCTTCACATCCTCTGAGTGATTATTGTGCTGGGAGAAGCTGGGGCCTGAACATCTGCACCTCCCCTAAAGCCACTACGCTGTTTCCCTTTGTATGATCCTCAGTGGCCATCCAGCTTAAATGGTGCAGATATTCCTGGGCTAGAACATTAAATCTTTTCTCCAGCAGGCAATATGACAGTGCCTTCCACTGTGGATGAGCCAGCTTGTTTTCTCTACGTTGCAAACTGCAAGTAGGTGGAGATAGCAGAGGTTACCACCTTAATATTTCTCATTTATTTGGTTTCAGTGGTGAAGGAATGTCTTGGGAGCTGCTGCAGGCCCTTTGGAGCGCCTCCCTCTTTGGAGACTGCCCGGGCTCCCCAGGCAACCAGTCCCTGAGCAGAGGTGCCTGCTGCTGCTGCCTGCCCTGGCTCATCCTGTGGCTCCTGCTTCTTTGTGGTTACAGGGGCAATGGAAGGTGTCCAGAACCTCTGTGAAAGACAGCAGAGAACTCTTCGGTGCTGGGGCCTGCAGGGCTGGTGATGTGACCTGGTCCACTGAGTAGGCGATGTGGTCGAGGGTGACCATGGGGCTGTCCTCCTGCTCCCCTGCAGCATAAGCATCCTGACAGTCATGCTGCCGGCTAATTTCTGTGCTCTACAGGCCTGCAGTGATATTGATGAGCCTCACTATGAAGGGTACCACGATGTTTTTGAGGTAAGACTTCAGAATCTGCACCAAGACCACCTCATTGAGCCTGTGAAGGCACAGGTAGCCAGGACAGTGCTCTGTCCTTGCAATGGAACTGCTTGCCCCAAGAAGTTGTGGACACTGTATCCCCGGAGGTATTCAAGGCCAAGTTGGATTGGGCCCTGGACAGCCTGAGCTGGTGGGTGACAAACCTGCCCATGACAGCAGGGTTAGAAGGAGATGATCTTAAAGGTCCCTTCCAACTGAAGACATTCTGTGATTCTATGAAACAATTGTTTGTTCTGCAGCCTGCGGTCGGTTATTCCTGCTTCCACATGCTGGAATACTTTTTGAGCTATTCATCCACTTTTTCAAGATCATTCTGAATTTAATCCTAATCTCCAAAGTACAGGCAGTCCCACCAGCTTCCTGTCAGAAGAAGAGTTTAGAAAAAATATTCAAAAAAGTATTCCAGCCCACCTTTATTGGTCATGAATAGAGTTATTGAATAAGTCTGGATGCAGAATAGATGTCTGTAGAACTGTTCATGTGGCATTCTGACAGTGGAACTGTTTCAGAATGATGTAATCTTACTCGTATTTTCTAAGCTTGCTTAAAAATTATCACATGAGAGCAATCATAAAACAAAAACTATTTGTTCAGAATTGTTAACATGGTACATTAATTTACAATAAAATTAGATTGTTTTGACTTTATCTTTTAAGAAATAAGCTTGTATTTCCACTTGATTCTTTTTTAATTCTTTTTTCCACCTGAGAATTCATGTTAAGCTAGCAGACTTAAAGCTCCCTACTGTTTTCTCCCTTTCTGTCTACTGTCCTTCACCTGTCATACAGAAATTATTAAAGATAACCACTATAAATATGAGATTATTTTTTTACTGTCTCTTTATCCTTGGATGAAGTTCAGTTTGATTTTTAAAGTCCAGATAATTTTAAAGCATCAGTGTGATCCTCATAGTTTATAACTATTCCTTTCATGTTCTAGGTTCATTAGTATGATATTATTTTGTTAAAAGTAGCAAGTGAGATAAAGACTTGTTCATTGGACCTAGTTGTGAATTTCAATGGGTTACAAGAATCAGCAACCACGGGAGATGTTTTGATGATACCATTGCTCTTGTGCAGTCTTGGTAAGAGGAAATACATTTGGTTTACTTGAACCACCTTCACCTGATGATCTGAGAAGGCTTGAAACAGGCTTTAGCTAAATTCAAGATCTTCAGGGCTCTTGTTATAGAGGAGACTTGCCAGTTATTCATTGTATTTCAAAGGCATCTAAGACTGTTTTTTATTCCCTTTTACACTTAACTTAGAAACAAGACTGATGTTAGGAATTGCCACAGTAATTTTATTTATTAATTTACGGCTAATTTAAGACTTCAGATAACTATGTATCTCAAAGATATCTAGTTGTAATATATAGTTATAATTAAAATATGTACATATCTCTCAAAAATATATAGTTACCTAATAAATTATATATATACAGACTTTAGAGATGCATACATATATATTTGTATATATTTAACTCATAAACATATAAGTACACATCTGTATTTGTAGGCGGGCTACTGAAATCACTGCCAAGTTCTCAAAGTAACTATCACAACAGACTTAAACTTGTAATTCATGTTTGGTACTCCAAGTATGTAGATATGACTGACACATGTCTTTTATAACATATTTAAAAAATATATAGTTGCAGCCAATTTGTGTAACAGTATTTTATCTTTGATAATCAAAGTGGTTTAGATTAGTGGTCACTTAGTGGTCGCTGCATTATCTAATCTCGCAGGTATCTTTTCTGGTATGAAGTATTCAATTGAAACAGTAGATTAGATAGATGGAAACGTTATTTCTAGATCATGAGCGTGATGAAGTTTGAGTCCAAATCTACCAAAGTCAAAAGAAATATTGTTCATTGCTTAGGGTTTTAACTCAAGCCGTTTTTTCCTCAAACTTCTTAGAAAGATATTGCATTATCTCACTTTCTTAAGGATATAATGTTGGCTCTTGAGAAGTCAGCTTCTATTCATTTGTTTATCTACCTGTGATTTTCTACAGAGCACACAAGGCATTAAGGTGACAGTTATTTTTATATTTACAACTTGAAATGAATTAAAAGTAAAGATATGCTTTCTCTCACTGGGAATATTTAGAAAAACTAGAAGAGGATGCAGCAGCAATGTCTTGTCATTATTGTTGTTAGGAGTAAGTCTTGGTAATAATAATGCCTGATACTGAATATTGACAGCTTTTTCTTTCCTTTTTTTTTTTTTTTTTTTGAGCAGCTGCATTTTGGAATATACATAGAATTTCAGTGTTAAGGAGACTAGAAACGAAGTTGACATTACTACATCAAAAACAGAGTTAAAAGAAAGTTATCATTGACCAAATAATTTGCTTTGCAAGTTACATATATTTTTAATTATGCTCTGTCTGTGATCTATTTGTATTAATTTTCAGTATTTATAGTGAATGTTACTTTGAACAGGAAGAGATAGGGTGGTCTGTCAAGAATGTACTGAAAAAAAATCATTGTCTAAATGTACTAAAAGAAGTGAAAAATCTTCACAAATTTTATGCATCTTCAAAACACTTTATCGTAGCTCCCAAATTCTCTGTTTATGTTTTTGAATAGATGCCACTAGCGCATATGTACAAGGGACAGTGGAGATTCTTTGTAAAACATAAGATCTAGGACACAGCAGCACATAGACACACCCAGCTTTTCTTCTTAACTCACCTCCAGCAACAATGAAGCACAGAATGGAAGACACAGAAGTCTGTCTTCACCTCTTTAAAGATACCCACCATTGAATTTAAGGCCAGTGCTATAACCCAGTCTGAAATATTCTCATTCACTTTAACTTCAAGAACCTTAAATACTATGGTATGTTCAATATGAATTGAGATGGATTCTCTCTTCCAGCCACCAGAAAGATACAACTCTAATGGCAGGTATTAAAAGGAATAAATGAAAGGTAGAAAGTCATACTCAGCAAAAATTCCCTGGGCAACCTGCTCTAGGCGTTGTTACTTGAGTAGGAGTCTTGGACCAGATGATCTCCAGAGGTCCTTTCCAAACTCATCCATTCTGTGAACTTTTTACTAGAATTTTGTACTAGCTTATGGCTTGTAGGAGCCTCAGATAAATGTTGTGATATGCTTGTTTTTAAATGTCTTGCAAGCCTTGTGGCACATTGTATTGCCCACATTTCTGACATTCTAAATAGCTGAAATTTTGATTGAGCAGCTGTTATTTTCTTTTGTTCACTAGAACGTGATCTTCCTACAATTTTGTGGAAGTGTGCATCTCTTCTCTGAAGCCTGAACATTCAGAATCTGGCGTTATTTCATTTAATATAAAATCTTGCATTTAAATTTGGAAAATTTTCCAGAGTTGAATTATAAGCTTTGGCATTCAGGTTACCTCCTTTGTATTACAATCACAGTGAAACAAACATTCCTTTGTGCTGAGATGTGACTGCATTCAGTGTAAAGTGACATGGAAGAATTTTAAATGAAGAAAAAGACAAGATGATGAAAATAGGAAATCATTAAATCCAGTTTTGTTTATTTCATCTTCTTACATCTGTAACTTTTGGGAAGTGGAAAGGAATGCTTTAAAGAGACTCACAGGCACTTAGAAGTTTGGACTATCAAATCAGATGTGTACCTTAAGGAGTGTGGTTCAAAGACACACATAGCAAGAGCAAGCACACTGCATAAGCCTGTTTGTATATTTCAGTTCCTTTGTGGGTTGTCATTCTTCTTACTTGTTTATGTATGTGTTTCTTCTCTGTCCTTTTGTATAACTTTAGACTTCTTCATTCTGATTTCAAACTTATGCAAATATTTTTCTTTTTTAAGGTTATAATAGAGGAGAAGGTCTGGTTACAGGCAGATTTAAATCACATACAGATTTTAGCCTTTATATATAATAAGACTACATGCTGAACAGAATATGACCATTTATTGTGTCCAGAATTCAAAAGAATCAGTCTGAGAGTGCATAGTAGCCAAAGGTTTGTCCATCTCCATTTACAGTGCAGTTAACTACTGCACCAACACTTACAGGGAGAAATTATGTAATCCCTACACAATGGTTGCACACGGTTTTGAGGCCTCTATAAGACAGGTTTTTAGCAGATGGAAAAAGGCTCTGACATCATTACAGCAAAGCACAAATGTCATCATGGGTTTATGGCTATGTTGTGGTTTAACCAGGCAAGCAGCTCGGCACCACACAGCTGTTTGCTCACTCTCCCCCAGGTGGGATGAGGGAGAGAATTGTAAACAAAATAAATCCTGTGGGTTGAGATTAAAACTATTTACTAAAACAGAAAAGGAAAATAAGAAGGAAAATGCAATGATAAATATATACACACATCTCCAACGCAGTTCCTTTCCACCTGCCAGCCAATACAACACCTAACAATACAACATCCCACCAACATCCAGCCAATCACCCCAAGCAGAAGCTGCCCCCAGCCACCTCCCTCACAGCTTTATAGCCTTCTGTGTGATGTCATGTGTTATGGAATAGCCCATGTCTAATTCTGACCAGCTGAGATGGCTCCACTCTGCCCCACCCCCTGCTACTGCTTGTAAAGGTAGTGGTTCTTCTGCCCTGAGTGGCCAGGTCCTGGATGCTTTTTCATCACTCAGCATCAACCAAAACATTGGAATGCTATTAGTGCTGTTTCAGCAGAAATCAGGACAGAGTAATATTTTCACCTGAACTATCATCACAGAATCATAGAATGGTTCAGGTTGGAAGGGACCTTAGAGATCATCTTGTTCCAACCCCCCTGCCATGGGCAAGGACACCTCCCACTAGACCAGGTTGCCCAAAGCCCCATCCAGCCTGGCTTTGAATACTGCCAGGGAGGAGGCATCCACAGCTTCTCTGGACAGCTTGTTCCAGTGTCTCACCGCCCTATCAGGGAAGAATTTCCTCCTTACATCTAGTCTAAATCTACCCTCTTCCAGTTTATAACCGTTACCCCTTGTCCTGTCGTTACCTATCCTTGTAAAAAGCCCCTCCCCAGCTTTCCTGTAGGCCCCCTTCAGGTCCTGGAAGGCTGCTATCAGGTCCCCCCGCAGCCTTCTTTTCTCCAGGCTGAAGAGTCCCAACTCTCTCAGCCTGTCCTCGTAGGGGAGGTGCTCCAGCCCTCTGATCATCTTCGTGGCCCTCCTCTGGACCCACTCCAACAGTTCGGCATCCTTCTTGTGTTGGGGGCCCCAGAACTGGATGCAATACTGCAGGTGAGGTCTCACGAGAGCAGAGTAGAGGGGCAGAATCACCTCCCTCGACCTGCTGGCCACTCTTCTTTTGATGCAGCCCAGGATTCGGTTGGCCTTCTGGGCTGCAAGCACACATTGCAGGCTCATGTTGAGTTTCTCATCATTATCGCCTGAACTATTACAAAGAAATCTTTCTATAATGTTGATAGTGGGTAATTCATTACATCATATGACAGAGTGGAAAAAGTCCATGAAGGACTAAAAGAAAAATAAGCCAATTGAATACTGTGTTTAACTAAAAGATTTCTGCCAAAGAAATTTGCCAAACAAATCTACAAATTTGTCATATCAATTGTTTATTCAAGATAGGCCAGAAATAATGATAACATTTCATTAAACTAAATAATTTATTTCCAGTCAAAAAAAGGGATTAACGTATTGAACACAAGCCCTCTAAATTAAAACTTTCATGAGAGTGAATTCCTTGTACATGTACAACAGCACCAAGGAGAACTGGAAGACCATAATCTTAAAGATACCTGGAGAAACAGTGATTTCTGAGTTTTTTTTGTTGCTTGTTTTATCAATTCCCAATTTAATAATCAAGCTCAATACATGTTGAGCCTTTTTTGTCATAGAATGAAGATCTCTTTATGTGAATGCATTAAATTCATGATATTTCCTGCATTTACTGCTATGACTCCTGTGCTGTTTTGTTATAACAATAAGGATGTCAGTACACATTGAGAATACATAAAACACAAAATTCTGGTAATAATCTATTGAGATAAACATTACAGAAGAACTGGGAAATAGCACTCAATGCAGAGTTCCTACGGAAATCTGAGGGCTGCAGAGTGAGAAAATCTCTCTAGCCTCCGCTCCCTCAAACTATTCATGTCTTGTCAGTGAATGTTCTCAGGGCCATGAGAACTCTACAAATATAATCAATTCCTCTAGCATTTTTAGAAATGTGGTTTCAGGATCATTTTCAAAAAAAAAAAAAAAAAAGAAAAATTGCCCAATGCCGGCCCTCAAAATCACATTCATGTTCAATCTTCCAATTTTTTTTCTTTCTGGAACTGAACTGAGGGAATTGTCAGCTCCATTTTAGTACATTTGCTACATTAGTACAGCTGTTGTACTGCTCTTCAAAAATCAGGACACCTTACTGTAACTGTTTCACAGTTCATCAGCTTTACTTTCCCAGGTAAAGGTATTCTGCTTGTTTGAAAATAGTTGTGGGAACACCGCAGACTTAATGCCTGCAAGTATTTGTGTTTTCTTGAAAAAGAATGATTTATTTGCTTACTGCTTCTTGCTTTGATAAGCTATTGCACTAAAATCAGTCATCTGTATCGCCTATACTGTTCTTATATATGACTCTCATGATGGCATCTCCTTTAGCTCCAATTATAATTTTAATGCTGTTATTTTGTTTGCCTGTTAGACAACAGACTTCAGTGGCTATTTGACAGAAAGGAGAACCATGTCCAAACTTTGATTAGCAGGTGGAAAATACATATATAGCCTGATTGGTCTTGTGCTTCTTGCAATTATAGGGCTTATGTTCTTTGACAGCTTCAGCTTTCTGTTGCCACAGTGTTTGTTTGTACAGAGGACAATGGACTCTCAGCTGAAGTTGAATAGTATAAGTACCAACAAATGGAAAGAATAATTACACATTTTTTTTCCCCAAATAGGAACCATTCTATGGTAGTGTCAACCCATGTTAAATGGACATAGATCAATGCAGTTGTAATCCATTCATTATTACTGCCAAAGAACAATGATGTGGCTAAGCATATTACAGGAAAAAACTGTGCTACATGAGTATTGTCTCTCTCCCAAACACATATACTTTCTCATTCACAGTATTGCAGCAGAATCAGCCCTTGTGTTAGCTGCTACATGAATATCTGGAAAGATTCAGAATTAATTTTCCAGAAGTCTCAGCACCCAACTCATGCATAGAATAAATTTCAGTACATTGTTCTATGACAGTATTTCCTGCTTTAAATCGTATAGACTTTAAGGATGCAACTGAAGAATGCTCTTGGCTACTTCAATACACTGCATAAGAAAGTGCTTAATTTAAATTAATTTAGTTTTATCAAATTGCTTTTTCAGTACAGATGAGCTCCTGAATTGAGATCAAAAAGAATAAAGAGTGAACCTGAATTTTAGATAAGAAAATTTTGTCATTTGTTGTTTTTTCTTTTCAGTGACAAGATATATACAAGCTGATGAAGAGAAAAATACATAAAGTAACATTTTTATATATCTTACATTTAAATTACATAAGGCATTTGGAAGTTTGGAAGTTACTTCAACAATGCTGTGTATATTCAGTAGTTTTTCCCTGCAGCTGGTACAAAGTTTGATGCAGTAATACACTGCAGTAATACACTTGTTGATGAAAAGCGATTCCTGCCAAAAAGTCATGAGTGTATCTTTAAACAAGAAAACCAGCCTTAAGTCAGAGATTCTTTTCTTTGTATCTTTATAATTGCAAGCAGTTTCCTTATCAACAACTGGAAGTCATTTTCTATTCATTGGAAAAAGAGGTTATATTTAAATAATATTTAATTTCCTTATCTAATTGCTTTGGTATAAACAATATACAAAAGCTTTTGCTGTCTAGAAACTTCTAACAATTTCTATT
This sequence comes from Penelope pileata, assembly GCA_013396635.1. NCBI lineage: Eukaryota > Metazoa > Chordata > Aves > Galliformes > Cracidae > Penelope > Penelope pileata. Next base: position 29,481 of record WBMW01002988.1, on the reverse strand, counting down.
TTACATTAAAACATAGCAGTTTTGAAAGGAAATAATGCATCTGCAGATGGTGCTGAATTGCGTGAAATTAATTACTACATGTGCAGGTTCTCAATAATTAATTCCATCGAGACCTGTAAAATCCATTGTGAGCTGAATTACATGCTTTTTATTTTTTCCTTTTCTACCTGAAAATTGCTGTATCATTTTTTAAGCCAAGTTAAAAAGTGACAAGGAAAATACATTAAGGTCATCCAAGAAAATGTATTAAATTTTCTTTGTTATGCCCACAGTATAGAGAAATCAAGCACTTACTGAGCTTACGGTGAAGTACAGATATATCTAAATTTCTTTTTGGGAAGAAATTACCCACTATTGATGTGGTGAACACTCAGACTTACCAGGATCAGTATTCCATCCTTGCACAGGTTTTAAGGTAATAAACACAAAGTTTGCACACTTAGCACTTCTGACCACCACAAATAGTCTAGTTTTGGGAGGATATGGCTAAACTCTCCACTATGAGACCTCTAACCTATTGTGGGAAGGGAGATGGAGATGACATGCTGAAATTCGAACTACGATGGACTTTGCAAAGGAAGAGAGGCCACCTCTCTTGTGTATTGGGTTTACCTGGTGTCTTAGTTTCTAACAGAAGTTACTTCTCTCACAGTGTCTGGTATGAAGCTGTGTTTTGTTCCCAGAAGAGAAACAACTGATAACACCTGGCAGTGTTGAACACAGCCAAGGACACATTTTGTTCCTCAGTGAAGCAGTTAGAAGGCATAAGGAGCTGTGAATTGGGAGGGGACAGGACCAGGGCAGCTAACCCAAACTGACCAAAGAGCTATTCCATACCACATCACATCATGTGATTTTTAAGGAAGAGAAATTGCTCTCCTGCTCGGAGGGAGGGGCTGCTGGCCGGTTGGGTATCGGTTGTTGGTCCCTTGCTTTGTGTATTATTTCTTGTTTCTTATATATATGTACTGGTATTTCTTTTATTCTCTCTGCTGTCTTAGTAAATAGCTTTTATCTCAACCCATGAGTTCTACCGTATTTATTCCTTAATTCTCTCCCCCATCCCACTTGGGAGGGGGGAGGGGGAGCGAACAACTGTGTGGGACTTAGCTGTCTGCTAGGTCAAACCAGGACACCTGGCGGGATTTTGGTAGCATGCGGACTGCAGGACGGGCCTCTGTGAGCAGAGCCCAGCAGCTGCCCATGTCAGTTCTTGAAGAGCTGCAGTCTGTGGGAAGCCCACATGGGTTTACTTGGGGAATGATGGGACCCCACATGGAGCAGGGACAAAGAGGGACCATGAAGGAACAGCATAAACAAAGCATTATGGACTGACTGCAGTCCCCATTCCCCATTCCCCTGCACCATTGAGGGGAGGATATAGAAGAGGGTGGATGTGGGGAAGAAGTTTTTATCTTGCTTTTAGCTTCTCACTGCTCTAGTCTGTTATCAATAGGAAATAAATTACATTAATCTTCCTGCACTGAGTTTTGCCCATGACAGTAATTGTGAGCAATCTCCCTGTCATTGTCTCAACTCTGTAGCCCTTTTTCATCATGTTTCTCCTCCCATTCCTTTGAGTAGAGGAAATGAGAGTGCAGTTTTGGTGGAGTTTACCTGCCCATCAGTGTGAAGCCACACCACCAAAAAGAAAAAAGGAAAAAAGGCTGAAGACTCGACAAGTTCTGATCTACCTGCTAGTCAAGGTTGTCTGAGGAGAGTAAGGGTAAAGCTCACAGAGGGAATCGTTATGTAAAACCTCTGAAGTCAGTGCCACTCTATTGTTTCCAATCAGTCATTTAGTCTGAACTCAGCACCATGAATTACAACCTTCAGTGTCATGTCAGACAATGGCATATTAGCTTTTTGCTTTTGCTCTCAAGCGAGGTCTGTACAGTTAGGAAGGCAGCTAAAATAATTTGTCTACATCACATGTGGTAGCTGACCTAATTCGCCATAGGATAATTTGGGTGCGATTGCATGAGTGTACAGTCTATCGAGCAGATACACACCAATGTGCACTACTTTGAGCCTTCAGACTTATAGAAATTTGTCTGACTGAAATAGAAGACTTCCATGGACTTTGTTTTCTAAAAGCAATGGTGAAGAAGAACCCTATTTCAAATTGAACAATAACATCTAGCGCATTTGTTATGCTACTGTTTGTTGTGGTATTTAATTAGGGAACTTCCTGTAAATCAGAACATTTCAGATCAATATGTGGCTAAAGAATAGATGGTCTTATTGAAAAAACGATAATCTTAACAATTATCTTTATCAGCTTGAATTGAATTTTATCTCTTGTCTCAGTTTTTCTTCCTTTCTACAGTTTAATAAAAACAAATTGGAAGGGTGGGGGGTGGGCTAGGTTTCCAAGTGGCAATTCTGGCAGAATAGGTGAGAAGTAAATCTCATACACTGTCTGTTACACTTCATCCAAGAATCTGACCAAAAAGTGAATAAAACTGTCGATCTCCAAAGTCACTAATACAGGTTTATGCCTTAAGACCAACACTGCCTTAGAAGACTGAAGGTGGAAAGAAACCTAGAGAAGAGAACACCATTTTTTCTGTCTTGGGCACTGAGGATACGTGACTCCCTGGCCTTTCTGCTTTTTGCAGAATGAGAGTATATGTGCTTCTGTAACCTTTCTGTCCAGACAACAACTGGATAAATGCCAAGGAAAGCATGATCTGCTTTCTAAATCAGAGGGCAGACTGCTCCATGAACTAGGCCAGTCAAGAAAAGAAAGTATTTTTTTTCCTTCTAAAACCCCAGTGTGGTGCTTGTAGTAGCAGATGCTAGATTGATTCAAATTTGGGATTTTTCTGTGTGCATCACATGTAAATTTAGCTTTTATTGTAAATATGTAAAAAGCAAATTATTAATCTGCTTCTAGTATTTCAATAACTGTCACAAAATTCTTCACAGGACTTCACAGAGTCTTCTATCACTAGGTTTAAAATGATTCAGCATGTCATTAAGAATGTGTTCTTACTCAACACAAAACACCTCCTTTAACAGTTATTTATATTAGTGGTAATATTGTTAGACAGCTATATGTTACTGACGTGTAATGGGCTACTCAGCCATGACTCCCAGACTGTTCCCAGGTGTTCATTCCACTTTCGTTGAGAAATTTTGAGAAATCAGGTGTGTTACCCCCAGATAGCCTTGTGATTTCAGTATCCTTTTGGGAACTTCAGGATAAGGGTGGGTTTGCTTCTGCCTGACTTGGAGATTGGACAAGAACTCAGCTCTCGTGCTCCTGAGAGCTGTGATGTGCCAGGAGCTCAACTGCATAGAATCACAGAATATTATAAGTTGTAAGGGACCCACAATAGTCACTGAGTCCGACTCCTGGCTCCACACAGGACCACCCAAAATTCAAACCCCGTGTCTGACAGCATTGTCCAAATGCTCCTTGAACTCAAGCAACACTGGGGCCTTGACACTGTCCTGGGGAGTCTGTTTCAAGGTCCAACCATCTTCTGGTGAAGAACCTTTTCCCAATCCCTGACCTGACCCTCCCCTGATGCAGCTTCATGCCATTCCCTAGGGTCCCGTCACTGTCATCAGAGAGAAGAGATTGGCACTCTTCACTCCCTTCACCCTTCACTCCCCTTTTGAGGAAGTTGTAGGCCACCATGAGGCCTCCCCTCAGCCTCCTCTTCTCTGGGCTGAACAAACCAAGGGACCTCAGCTGCTTCTCATATGTCTTGCTCTCTAGACCATTCATCATCTTCATAGCCCTCCTTTGGACGCTCCCTAATAACTTTATGTCCTTATATTATGGTTCCAAAACTTGCACAGAGTGCTCAAGGTGAGGCTGCACCAGTGCAGAGCTGAGTCAGACAATCCCTTTCCTTGCCTTACTGGCAGTGCTGGGCCTGGGGCACCTCAGGGCCTGGTTGGCCCTTTTGGATGCCAGGGCGCACTGCTGACTCATATCCAATTTGCTGTCAACCAGAACTCCCAGATTCCTTCCCACAGGGATGCTCTCCATTCTCTTGTGCCGCAGTCTGTACATACAACCAGTGTTGCCCCATCCCAGGTACATAATCCAACACTTGTTATTCAGGCAGTTGGGATTTCCCAGCCCTTTAATTTGTCACAATCTCTTTGCAAGGCCTCTCCACCCTCAGGAGAGTCATCAGATCCTCATAATTTAATGTCATGTGCAAACTTAGTATGTCTTCAAGTCCTGCATGCTGGTAATTTATAAACACATTGAAGAGAACACACCCTAAAATGGAGCCCTGTAGAAACCCAGTAGTGACTGGCTGCCAGCCTGATGTAGCCTTATTTACTGTAACCCTTAGATTTCAACCAATTATCCAATTGTTAATCCATTGTATTATGTTTTTTTCTTACTATGTGCTGAACATTTTGTCCAGAAAGATTGAGTGAGAAACATCATTGAAAACTTTGCCAAAACACAAGAAGATTACAATCTGTAAGTCTTATTTTTTAAAAATGTCTCATCTTCTAGAAATAATTAATATGCATTGAGTCAAATAAAAGGAAATGTCTCGATCTTCACTAAAGGATACCCTAAGGCAATTCTGATAACTATGTATACAAAGTAGACCTGCAGCAACAGCAAAGACCTGTTAACTTGGAAGTGAAGAAGGAGGAATTGGGACCTAAGTTTACCTCATTCATGTGAAAACAGAAAGAACTGGGACACATGCTGTGGGATTGCCTAAATATCGGTATAAAAATATAGCCCTATTTGCATGTATTCAAATATTTCCTATTTTGGAATATCTAAAATAGCTACATGAAGCCAGCAAATGTGATACTGGATTAAAAGAACAACTCCAGTTTTTTGGAGTTGCAGTTAGAGGCCAAATGAAGCATTGCACAGCATCCCTGAAATGACTGTGTGTAGGCAAGTAAATCACATTCTGTCTCTCTGTCTCTCCTTTTTTTTTTCCAGACAGTTTCCTTTTTGAGTGTGTTCTGAGTTTCCCTTGAGAGCTCAGGCCTCACATTGAAGTTGACAGGGGATGTCTAATTTAAAATCTCCCTCTCATGGTTTGAGGTAAAGCTCCTAGTTTTCTGTACAACAATATTGGTGTTTGAGTTCCTTTGTATCTGTCCACAAGTGTGGGCATAAACAGCTATTGCACATAGGCTGCATACTTTAGTGATGATGAAGAAGGTGCTGGGACATAAATTGTGGTCTTAACTTCTTCATTGCCTTATAGTATATGTCCTTAAGGATGTGTGCTTAAGCAATGCTTTTGTAGAGCGTTATACAACATTTTTAAAATGTCATTTTGCAAGTTGACATACTTTCGATTCTTTTTCCCAAGGGAAAAATAACAATTAAATAACAATTAATTGTTTGTTTGTTTTAATTTAAATGCCAAAAGTCATAGCAGCATAGATAATTTTTCAAGCTATTGTTTGGAATTAAAAATCATCTAACAGTTAAAATAAGCTTTTTTTTTTTCTTTTTTTCTTTTTTTCTTTTTTTTCCTTTGGTCCTCTTGTTTGTTTACAATACGATCTTGGTCAAATAATCTAAGGGTCTTGTATTTTTATTTCCTCATCCACAAAATATTGATAGCCACACTTATCTGGATGAATAATTTAAATAATTTATCTTAATTAACATTTATTTATCTTTGTTAACATTGAAAAGGTACCTTGAGATCCATAGATGGAAACTATGATAGAAGTGCAAAGCATTTTATGCTGTTATCTAACTGATCTATTTTATCAGAATCACAAAGATGCAAGAGAGAGATGGTTGCAGATATATGTGCATATAACAGCTATTCCAGCCTCTTGGGAGCAACTTAACATTTTTTTCCTGAGAGGACCGATCTGTTCATAGATTAGGTAATCAAACAAAGACACATTATACTGGCAAGGTGTTTTAAAGGAGAACCTTGACTAAAAATAAAGATGCTCCTTGGCCACCCTGAAGACATCAACATGACATGTGGAAGACCTTGATAAAGATGAGGATTAAAAATAATGGCATTTAAAAAGGAGTGGGTGACTGTAATGAATCATGTTCTGCACACAGTTACACTGATACAAAGCCAGAAGAGCTATTATTTTAAGCAAAAATATTTAGAAGAAAAGAACCTTCAGCTTCATTAAAAAGTACGTTTCCTAGATGAGATTTTTGTGGTTTTACACCTCATAAACTTGAAAACAGGTCCTGGGCCAGATACAGAATCTCTTAAACAATCCAAATTCTTTCCTTATGGAGATAAAAATTTGGTATTTGGACTTCTTCTTTTTTCTTTCTTTCTTTCTTTTTTTTTTTCCCCTATATATGAAGTCCATTACTTTGCTATTCTTTCTCCCACAGACAAAACAATAAAGTCATTTATGAGTAAAAATACTTTTCCTCATGTCATAACTTAAAATATATCCACCACCTCTTGGGAGAGTAATATAAAGAAAAGGACAGCAACAGGAAAATTATAAGACGACACTACAATAGCAGAGTTCATTTTCTGACTATTGCCACACAATTAAATGATACATTTTATTCAGAGCCTACGAAGTACTCTGGAAAGCTGAAAGATCATCAGAAGTGAAAGGAAAGATAAAATATTTTTTTGTCCTGAAAGCAGCTTGGAAATTTGCATTTTAAAAAATATAGCCATTTTGCCTAAATCTTTGTTTCTTGCTATTATCCTTGGATTAAATATGCTTAAAATTGTGGAGATGTCATGGGGAAGGGGATGGGGAAGGATGGAATGGAAGGGTTTAAACATGTCTATGTTCTTTTAGAAGACGGTATAAACCACCATATCAGACTGTGGATAAATGTTATGACTGAACAGGATGAATACTGATTGGTGAAGGAGAAGGATTCTGTTTTTTTTGCTTTGGACAGGACAGAATAGAAGAAATATATCTAATAGAGTTTTAAGATAGAGACTGAAGGACACATCCTGTCTTAACACTATAATATGACCCCGAGAAAAAACGCTAAAAGCAAGGTGATTGTACTGCCTGAAAACGTTGGAACTTCAGGCTTATTTTTCTCAGCAAGCTTACTCCTGCCTCTGGGGACTTTGCACATTCTTCAGAAAAGCAGCAGAATGCATCAAATAAATCAAAATGAATCAACTGCTAACTTTTGCTTCTAATTGCCTTGCTGTGAGCATGCAGGTCAAAAAGGTTAATTAACATTACAAGCTGATTCCCTCTTTTAGTAAAATGATTCAGATGTGGGGACTTATATTCACTGTATGCAGTATGATCAGGGGCTGCTAAGCTCCATTCAAGACAATGATAGGACATTCTCCTTGGCACATCCGAGAGCAGAGCTCTAGCTTGTTTAACTTGCCTTGAAGGTCAGAATGATGGAGAAGATAAGGCAAATATTAGTGTTCTGAAAGACCCTTAGCATTCTACGAAACTGGAATGCGGGGAAGAATCTGAAATGTTTCACTCAGACAAAAGCTAACTCCTGCATCTGTAAAGGTCACCTGGTAAATGTCTGAAGCTTTTCAAAGTTTTTACTCATACTTTATGTCTGCCCAATTAATTTGTTCTAGATATAATAGGGTATTCTTTCATTCCTTTACTGCAACTGAGATGCTCAATCAATTAGTAAGAATGGTCATTAATAAAAAGACATATACATGTGAAGACAACAGTAGATTGCACAGGAAAGCATCCAGCCAGGTTTTGAATATCTCCAGAGAAGGAGACCTCACAACCTGTCTGGGCAGCCTGTTCCAGTGCTCTGTCACATTCAAGGTAAAGCACTTTTTCCTCATGTTCAGATGGAACTTCCTGTGTTCTAGTTCGTGCCTGTTGCCCCTTGTCCTATTGCTGGGCAGCACCAAAAAGAACCTGGCCCCATCTTCTTGACATCTGCCGTTTAAATATTTATTGTGTTGATTATATCCCCTCTCAGTCTTATCTTCTCCAGCTTATCACTGAGTAATCATAACATTTGCTACCTGCATTTTAAGAGACCTGCATAAGTGATGCCATGAAGTATAATAAGAGCTGGCCAGGAAAGTTCTCAAAATTATTTGCTAGTAATACAGTGTATCTGTAGGAAGTGACGTTTCCACTATTGTCTTATATAAAACAAGCCTATATCTAATTTAAAAAATAAGCTACTCATGTACCTTGTGATTATATCAAGATAATCTAACCATGTTATTTTCAAATAGATAAGTTACAAGTATGTCATCTTATATTTGTGTTAATGTTAAAAACTACATAATAAAACCGCAAAATATCTCTCCAAGATAACTGAGTAATGGTGAGCCATTTTTCTTGAGAAACATCTCAGATTAATTGATGACCTTTACAATCAGTTGATGATCTCTAATTGAAAGTCAATAAACCCATTTGCTGCTAACACGAATGTTTGTGATAATGTTAACGGAATATGGAGGTGTTCAAGAGACTCTGAAAACAAACTGATAAAAATGGCCTCTTTCAAGTACAGGTACTTTCTGCTTCATTTGTAAGTCACTTTCTGCATTTGTTGAATTTTCCACAAATGCTTCAAAGGTGGACTCTAATACATAGGCTTGGGGAAGGGTAGCCAGGAAGTCACCCAGCCGGAAAGGGTCTGCAGGTACTGGTTGATGACTGGCTGAACATGAGCTAACAGTACGCTCAGGTGTCCAAGAAGGTCAATGGCCTCCTGGCCTGCATCAGAAATGGCATGGCCAGCAAGGCTAGGGAAGTGATTGTTCCCTTGTACACAGCATCAGTGAGACAGCACCTCAAACATTATATTCAGTTTTTGGTCTAGAAGAAGGTTATGGAGTCACCTGAGTATATTCAGAGAAGAGCAATGAAGCTGATGAAGAGAGTGGAAAATGACAGTTATGAGGGAAAGCTGAAGGAACTGAGCTTTAATCTGAAGAGGAGGCAGAAGGGAGATCTCATTGCCTTGCACAACCACCTGAAAGGAGGTTGCAACGAGGAAGGTGTCATTCTCTTTTCTCAGCTGACAAGTGATAAGACATGAGGAGGGTTGGAGCAAGATGATCTGTAAGGTCCCTTCCAACCCAAACCGTTCTATGATTCTATGACATATACTATGATTCTGTGATACATACAGAAAAGGTTGTAATGTGTATCAAATAGAGCGTATTTGGTAGCTCTGTCAGCAGTTGCTATTACACAGAAACAAAAAAAAATTGAAGGAAAGTGATGTGGCAAATATCTGCTTTTGGCAGAGAATGTCTTGAGTGTTCTGCCGTAGCTTAAAGAAAACAAATATATGAGTGACTTTAGTAAAGGAATACCACAAGATACTGCCATCTTGTCTCATATTTTCAATAAGCCTTTTCCTCTCTGTTAATGTTTATTTCATGTTTTCAAATGTTATTAAACAGAAGTATTTTGCTCTGAACCATTTTAGAAAAAAAGCAGGTAACAATAATCACTATCAGCAGAATATTTCTCATAGGATTTATGTTTAGAAATGTCTTTGAACTGCAGAAGTACTGCTCTGAAATAGTCCTAACTTTTATTTTACAAAGCAACTATGTCACAGAATCATAGAGCTATAAATTAACCCAAGTTGGAAGGGACTCACTATGATCACTGAGTCCAACTCCTGGCTCCACACAGGACCACTCCAAAACTCTAACCCTATGTTACCCAGCATTGTCCAAACACTTCCTGAGCTTTGACATCTTGGGCCCATGACCCAAGGTCCTGGGGATCCTGTTCCGGTGCCTGACCACCCTCTTGTTGAAGAACCTGTGTGCTTGCTGTAGTACGTGTTTCAAAAAAAGACTACCTTTATCCATGCCCTTCCTCAACTGTGTATGCCCTTAAAAATTCTTCCTCACATAACAAGTGTGAATTAAAGGCTTGTTCTTTTGAAGAGGAAAAATAGAAATGCTCATAACAACAATCTTATTCAGAAGGGATGAAGTTTTGCAGAGGTCAATACCCAGCCAGTTGCCATATATCTTCTATATGCCTCCTTGCCTTCTTTGGCATTGTAATTTTCTGGTCTCCAAATGGAAAACACATTTCTTGCATTCTCATTGTATCATACAGATGTCATTCAGTAGATAACGTATTCTCATGGATAAATTTCAGATGCACTGAAAGAGGTAATTTTATTTTTCAACATTGCTACTTGGAGATTGACCTGATGATGCTTTGTTTATACACTACAGTGGAATCACATGTTTACCACTGAGGCTCAAGCTGCGTGTTCGTTCCTTCCAAGTGTTACACAGATGAGGCAGGAATCCACCCTAACTACACTTTCAGTGGATTTATTTATAAATCAGCATTTATAGCAGTATCTGATACTCAGTTAGTGATCTTCAGTGCCATGTTGCATTGCTATATTGGAGTGTTTATGAAAATATACTTGCTTAACCCATAGACTATTTAAGTACTGTTGTAAACACGAAAAGGAGCAGTAAGGATATTTTGTGTTCAGATCAAATTCATAGGTTTTTTTTCTAAATTGAATTATGAACAAATTTCTCGTTATCACTAGCACTGACTGGAAGCTTAAAATGGAAAAAGGATTATAGTAGTGTTTGGAAAAACTGTAAGATTCAGAGACCATATGCAAACTGTCAAATTGACAGATGCGTTCCTCCAGTCTGTTATAATGATAGTATAATTGAGAAATTAAAGATCTCAGTTTTAGTTCCCTGTCGACTTTCCAGATTTCTACAATGTGACTAAGAAATACATATATAGAGAGTAACTTCTTACTCTGTATTTACTGTTCTTAGACATTATTTTCAAAATTTGGAACAGAGTTTCTGGGAATTATTGTTCATGCTTTTCTCAACAGTTTGGCAATTTACACTACACATGCTCTCTCTGATGCTTTCACTCATTAGACTGACTACAACCACATCTGCCAGTGATGTAGATAGGCTGAACATTATTTGCTTCTGAGCTTAACCAATGAAGCCCTTATGAAAAGCCAGATTTGTATCACATCCAGTTATGTGAACCTGTAACACTAAGTAAGATCAATGCAGAAGTAAAAAAAAAAAAAATAAACTATTTCTAGAGTTATTGCTATGTCTGAAGTTCTAGGACTCCTACGTAACCTTTAGCTTTTCATTACTTTCTTTTTTTCTCCAGAAGTCAATGTTGGCACAGTGGCTTCAACTTTCAAAATTGTTGTTGAAGTACCCTAGAGAGGAATGAAAACTTGTCACTACTGTCAGCCTTTCTAAACATGCGATACAATGGAAAAAATTAACAAATGAATTTCACTGTGTAACTAGTATGTCCGACAGCTCTACTGCTACTGTCTAATTCATATCTATTTGGAAATAGCATTCTCAGTACGCCTTCCTATTTCTTTATAGGCCCAGCTATCACAACTGTAATTTGCTTCTAAGAGGAAATCTGGAAGAATTCTGTCCTGGATGCTGGAAGAACTTAGCAAGTAGGCTTTTAAGACAAAATGACTTGAGCTGATCAAATGACTTGGGCTGATCAAATAAAAAATTAAGACTATCATAATAGCCTTTGTTCTAAATATGGGGAATGACTTCTTTGTCTTAAAGCTGCCTTTTTTTCCCGAAGTACAATTTTTCTTTTAGTAAAGTGAAATACTTTCCCAGAAAACCTTGCTTCTTGTGTTTATTACTGTACTGAAAGCTGAAAACAAAATAATTTTTGGCTTCTTTCTCTTTTGTGTTGTATTAGATGCTTCTTGACCAAAAGAAAAAAAATTGCTCTCCTTTCAGAATAAAATTATCTGTTTACTTTCAGAATAAAATAATGTGTCAATTCCCCTCCAACTCCAGTTTTTCATTTAGTTCTACAGTTTTGGAGGAGAAGACATTTTTTAAGAAAAACTAAGAAATGTCTCGATCTAGAGGTAAATTCATCTTAACAAAGGCCACATGTGCATTGTAGTGCTAACTTTATCACTGCACAATGTATATAATAATCTTTGAAAATGTCACCATTTTAATCGTTTATCCTCTGAGAATGTGGGGGAAATGAGAAAAGCAGATTGTACTGCTGCAGCACTACTTATACCAGTTGTTAGAAATAAAAACTAAAAGGAACAAGTATTCTTAAATAATTGTGGGATATCTCTGCTAAGCAGTTAGGCACCACACAGTTGTTCACTCACAAGCGCCATAGCAGGATGGGAATGAGAATCAGAAGGATGAAAGTGAGAAAATTCAATAGTTGAGATAAAGAAAGTTTAATAAGTAAAGCAAAAACTTTGCATGCAAACAAAGCATATTAGGAATTCATTCACTTCTTCCCATAGGAGGGCAGATATTCAGCCGTTTCCAGGAAAGCAGAGCTCATCACAAGTAATGAAACCTTCACTCAAAACGTGTGTTCCATCCTCTCTCTCCTTTCTCCCAGAATAACACCATATAGTAGGGAATTTCCCTTTGGCCAGTTTAGATCAGCTGTCCTGGTTCTGTCCCCTCCTTGCTGCTTGTGCACCCTCAGCTCTTCACTGACAGGGCACTGTGAGAAGCTGAAATGTCCCTGACTGGGTAAGTGCAGCTCAGCAGCAAAACAACAGTGTGTTATCACAATTTTTTGGTCCCAGACCCAAAAACCAGCACAACATGAGATGCTATGAAGAAAATTAACAGCATCCTACCCAAGACCTGTACAATAATGAACCGCTAATATATCTGCTTTCAAAAATCCTTATTTATTTGCTTAGTGTATAGCTATGTTATTTTGACAGTTAACATCATATTTAAATATTCCTTTCTGGCAGTTTTTAGAGTGGCAAACATCTTTTTTATGGAATCATAGAATCATAGACCGGCCCGGGTTGGAAGGGACCCCAAGGATCATCAGGTTCCAACCCCCCTGCCATAGGCAGGGCAACCATTCCCCCTTGTCCTACCACTGTCTACCCTTTTGAAAAGTTGGTTCCCCTCCTGTTTATAATCTCTTTTTAAATACTGGAAGGCCGCTATGAGGTCCCCCCGCAGCCTTCTCTTCTCCATGCTGAANCTTCAACCCAAGTGCAAGACCTTGAGCTTCGCTGCGTTGAACCTCATTAGGTTCACACGGGCCCACCTTTCGAGTTTGTCAAGGTCCCTCTGGATGGCATCCCTTCCTTCTAATGTATCAACTGCGCCACTCAGCTTGGTGTCATTAGCAAACTTGCTGAGGGTGCACTCAATCCCATCATCGATGTCATTGATGAAGACATTGAAGAGAATCGGTCCCAAGACAGACCCCTGGGGGGCACCGTTCGTTAACAGCCTCCACCTGGATATAGTGCTGTTCACCACAACCCTCTGTCTGCAGCCTTCCAACCAATTTCTTATCCACAGAATAGTCCACCCCTCAAATTCATATTTCTCCAATTTAGAGATAAGGATGTGGTGGGGGACCACGCTGAAGGCCTTCTTTAGCCTTTCATAAGGCAACATTTGCCTTTCAAAAGGAAGTTTTCACCTGGTTGATAATAGTTAAGACTTCATGGGCATGATGAAAAACTTCAAATATTTACAATCGCATATTTGAAAAATATTTGTATAAACAAGCTATTCATACCACACAGTTGATATCTTGAAATGATAATTCCACTGTAGGTTTATGGATATCGTAAAAAGAATCTTGGGCTGGATCTTGTGCCACTGAAACCAATGATAATTTCATTAGTTATTTTCAATATGAATTCACTGTTTCTATATATGCTTGTTCCACTTTCCAGTCAAGGACATAATAATTTGCATTTTTTCTTGTATACCTTCAGCCCCTCCACCTAAGCAAATATGTCATGCATATTTTCATCTTGTTCTTCTCTTATCTTAGCCCAATTTTGAAATGATTATCTAGCTGTCTATCATCTGCTAAGCACCACATATTAATCTTGCCTGTATTTTTGTAATATAGTTGTTTCAGCAATGCTTCTGTGTATTTAATGTGCACCATCTGTCTGGAAGAATGATCACATATAAAGCAATGAGTTTTCTTTTTTCCTGATACGTCCTATGAAACAATTGGATGAAACTGCAATTTTCAAAAGCAAGACAATGAGATACACATGGCAAATCCTTTCTTTTGCTACAAAATGGACTGTAATGAAGTAGAAGAAACATTTGCTACAAATTCTTAAAAAAGGCATTCACTCTCATGCCGTTATTTAAATAATTTACATGGATCCATTTTTTCATGTACTTTAAACACTGTAGACTCTTTCCAAATTACTTGAGGCAGCTTACGAATTCATTCTTTTAAATCCTGATTTCAATTGTTAGCTATCTGTATTCTAAAGCTAGAAGATATTCAAGAGGTACAATCATCTGGCTGATGACCTACAGTAAAAGTGGCACTGTGGGATTTGTCTCCACATATTTTATTACAGTGTTGCATAAGTGGGCTTGTTTAAAATCAAAACACAAAACGTTAAACAGAAGAATCCAGTAACCTCCTGCTAGACCACAGAAAATGTTAAAAATAAATAAATAAATAAGAAAAAGTAATTCAGCCCTGACTTTTAAAGTTAGACTTGTTATTCCATGGCTATTTATTAAAAAGGGAGCAAACTGATAAATAGTACAGTCTGACCTAGTGAAACATTTACAACACAGGGGAAGTTTACATGTACAAAATAATTATCATTGCTCAGTAGGAAGAAAACTATCATCCATTAGGTGCCGAATTTGGGTGAAGAAAGAATTTCTGGACAGAAAGACGAAAGGAGTAAAGTAACCGAGATACGTTCCGAGTAAAGTAATTAATATGAATGATCTTAGAAACAAGCTAGTTTTAACCAGTAGATTTCAGTGACTTGAAAAAACAGTTGTCAGTGACTTAAGCAGCTGAATTTTTGATGATGAGATTGTGATCGTTATACACATACACCCACTCATCATTAGTTTGATGAAGGGTACTTTTTTCCCCCGTATATAGCAATATCTAAGAACCCTATACTCACCTACGTAATTAATTCTTGTGCTTACATCTAATGCACAAGTAAAAGCAGAAAAACTAAAATTCAATATAAATCAGGATATATATTTTTATTAATGAATATTTGATTCCCTTGCACAGACTGAAAACTTAGTCCTGCTGGGTAAACTTAAATCAATCATATCAGTATTTTCAGTTTTTTCTAAGTGTAACATCTGGCTCTGAAGAGCAATAGTCACATATTGTATGCTGACATTGGGAAAAGTTTAGTTAACGTTAACCTGCTTAAAAAACTCTTAAATATACCTCTGCTATTTCACAAAAATACCGTCACTATTACTGTCAAAAGAAAAATGAGAAATACATAGGAGTTCAGGTACATTTTTCAATGGAATTTTAAAAACATATGCAAAACCAGAATCTGCTATCTGTCTTGTTTAGAAATGTAATACTAGTTATGTTTTCACTGTGATAATACGTTTACACAGATGTTAATTCACTCTGTTTTACCTTAAGCTACATTATATATTTACAGACCTAACTGATGCATATAGATGCATACATTTTAAGGCAATTAGACTTTTGTTCCCTCATCTACAAACCTCTACTAGTCATCTAGTGACCTCATTCAGCTCTTTCCAACACTCATAGAAAACTGATTATCAGCAATGTTCGTGGAAATATCCTTCGAATCAGCAGGAAAAGTGTTGGTTATTAAGAATCAGAAGAAACTAGAGAGGGGTCATTTTAAATGCACTACTGGTTTTCTGTAACACCCCTTCTGATCATGTAAGATTTTTTCTGACTATTTTCAATCTACGATGCGTGCTGTCAGCTTGCAAACAGTTCATAATTTCATTAAAAAAAGAGGTTAGCAGAGGACCAAAAAGATCTCACAGGTTAAATCTGAACCTCCATTTACATGCTGATCCACACACATTGCTTTGTAGAAGAGCTTTCTTTGGCTGCTGCAGTGCAAGTGCTCTGGCTGCCTTCTAGGACATTTTGCCTTTTTGAGTATGCAGGAAACATTTTCCTGTTTGTCAGAAGAATGAAGTAAACCCGATTAAATTTGTTCTCCGTCTGGGAGCAGGAAATTAACTTTGAAAATGATTTAAATGTCTTGCCTGGGGAGGAACTTTTGCCACTCTGAGTTCAATAGTTCAATTTGACAGAGCTCTCTGCCAGATTTCCAATGCATAATAGTTAGACATATAGGATGAAAATGAGGAGGAATTTATAGATTATATTAGCTGAATTCATATATTGAGGTTGCTATATGTTTTTCTTCTACTATTATCAGGAAAAGCTGGTCTGAAGGGGACATATAGCAAATGGTTATGCCAACAAGGGAGCCATATAGCAGATTTGAAGAGCAAGAAATGGATGGAGACCTGATTTTCCAGGTGTGTCTTGGGGATTTTCACTTTAGACTACCTTTAGTCTGGGCCTATGCATTGAATGCACTCATAGAGATTACCTTGTGTTCGTAGAGATTATTTTCTGGTTTAATTCCATCTGAAAGAAACCCAAGACAGTTCTGTGATGTGAAACTAAGGGATGGTAAGTGAGAACAATCAGGATATTCAGTGCCTAACTGAACTACGTCATGGGTGTAGGCAGACCTGACATAGACTTCCTCTACCATACTTCTTACATAGACACACATAAGGAGTCTAGCCTTGAGTTCTTAAAGGGGTTGCTGGACTTCAGCAGCCTGTGCAGCAGTATTGTTGTAGTTTCAGAAAAAACAGAGTCAACATGGAAAAGGAAGGAATGCACTTTGTTACAGTGTTTGTGCTGAAGATGATCAGAGATTGGAAGTACAGTTATGCAGGGTATTTGAAATTAATTGAACTTAAGAGTATTCTGAAGTAAAATGAGGAAAAGTAGAACATCTCCACAGAATGAGAATTCTACAAGTTTTTTTCAGTCAGATTATCAATAGATACGCTCTGTGTCCCTTTCCCCATGTTTCTCTATGTCCTTTTTTCCATATTTCGTATCTTCACAACAGGCAGACAGTTTAGCATCCAGATTTCCTTTCTGCTCAGATACAGAAATTTTGAGTTTGTTCAGCCCCATTCATTACATTTACAAGTAACATGTCAGTTTTGAAAAGCAAGAATTATCCAAAGAAAAAGGAAATATCCAAGGAAAGCAAAAATAGCAGAAAATAGATAAATTACCAGTGGATGCTGTGCAAGAATAGGTAAACTGTTGTAGGAATTTGATTGTATATGATTAATGCCCTCCTTCGTATCAGCTGTTAACATGAAGATGTTGTCTAGAATAACATATTGTCAAGTGTTTTAGATTTTGACAGGAAAATATCAATACCTGAAAGTTTTGATCAATGAACAAGATGACCTCCCATCTTCTGCATACTGACTTAGTGTTGTGATCCTCTGGATTAAAAGACTAGAGGGATAATATTTTCCTCCCCCATGTTCCAAAGCTTCCTACAGTTTCAAAGAAAGGAATCATTTTCCTTTTCTTATTTATTTATTTTATTTATTGAGAACAGACATGCATTGCCTTCTAGAATATAAAGATATGAAAATTTAAAGGTATTACTACGAATGTACCCTGAGTTGAAGGAAATGAGTTCTCCATTTGTAATTTTTTGTGTGCAAGTTCATAGAATCATACAATGGGTCAGGTTGGAAGGGACCTTAGAGATCATCTTGTTCCAATCCCCTTGCCATGGGCAAGGACACCTCCCACTAGATCAGGTTGCCCAAAGCCCCATCCAGCCTGGCCTTGAATACTTCCAGGGACGGGGCATCCACAACTTCTCTGGGCAACCTGTTCCAGTGTCTCACCACCCTCACAGGGAAGAATTTCCTCCTTATATCTACTCTAAATCTACCCTCTTTCAGTTTGCAGCCATTACTCCTTGTCCTGTCACTACCTGTCCTTGTAAAAAGCCCCTCCCCAGCTTTCCTGTAGGCCCCCTTCAGGTACTGGAAGGCTGCTATCAGGTCCCCCCGCAGCCTTCTCTTCTCCAGGCTGAAGAGTCCCAACTCTCTCAGCCTGTCCTCGTAGGGGAGGTGCTCCAGCCCTCTGATCATCCTCGTGGCCCTCCTCTGGACCCACTCCAACAGCTCCACATCCTTCTTGTGTTGGCGGCCCCAGAACTGGACACAATATTCCAGGTGAGGTCTCATGAGAGCAGAGTAGAGGGGTAGAATTACCTCCCACGACCTGCTGGTCATGATTCCCTTGATGCAGCCCAGGATCTGGTTGGCCCTCTGGGCTGCAAGCACACACTGCTGGCTCGTGTTGAGTTTCTCATCAACAGACACCCCAAAATCATTCTCCTCAGGGCTACTCTCAAGACATTCTCCACCCAGCCTGTATTGGTGCTTGGGATTGCCCTGACCCAGGTGCAGGACCTTGCACTTGGCTTTGTTGAACTTCATGAGGTTGGAATGGGCCCACCTCTCAAGCCTGTCCAGGTCCCTCTGGATGGCATCCCTTCCATCTGGCGTGTTGACTGCACCACACAGCTTAGCATCATCTGCAAACTTGCTGAGGGTGCACTCGGTCCCACTGTCCATGTCACTGACAAAGACGTTAAACAGTACCAGTCCCAGTACCAATCCCTGAGGAACACCACTCATCACTGATCTCCATTCAGACATTGAGCCATTGGCTGCAAGTCTCTGAGTGTGGCCATTCAGCCAATTCCTTATCCAGCGAGTGGTTCGTCCATCAAACTCATATTTATCCAATTTATCAACCAGGATGTCGTGCGGGACAGTGTCAAATGCCTTGCACAAGTCCAGGTAGATGACGTCCATTGCTCTTCCTTTATCCAGAGTAAAATGAGATGTGAAAAACATGGTTCCTCAGTACTCTTACTTTTAATGGAGACAGCTTCATACACGTTGGAGCTGCCACCCTTTGACATCTAATTCTCCCCATACGGTGTAGAGAATAGATGTCTAACAGTGAGCAGAATCTCACCAGACTCCTAATATCTGAGACTGAAGTCCTTAGTTGAAATAGCCATGTCCCATGATGGATATAATTGTGAGTGCCAGCACATAGGAGGAATCAAATAATTCCTTGATTCTCTCATAGCTGGAATCATCATTGGCTTTAGCATTTATTTGTTCATTTAATTCTGTAGTCCTTTAGAGACATGCAGTCTCAGAGAAAGTCCTCAGTTTGTGATCAAAATTAGACTGGAAGTCTAGAGATCAAATTTACAGTCAGACTGTACCATTTGGCCTCAAGTGCTAGTGACTTATTTACAAACTAATCTGAGACCATATTGTTTCAGGTATCAAAATCAACAGAGCAGCTGAAGTGTGAAAGGTGAAAGGCCAAGTTAAACAACAGCAGCAACAAGCCAAATCCTGTTATGATAAAGCCCTGTGAAATTCAAATAGGACAGCCAAATGCATTGCTTTCCACTTAAAGCAGACATAAGAGATATATATGGAGGTGAATGCTTATACAGGGTGTAGGTCTAGCTATAGCAGGAGTGTGAGAGATAATAGGGAGAATATAGCCATTAGACAGTATCTCAAGAGGTGTTTCATAAGTGTGGAGAAGAGGGTGATGACAGTGAAGAGCCTTTATCCACAGGTTAGGATCTACCTGTGAGGATCTCACATCAGAGCAGGTTGATACCCCCAGAAGTAACTGTGGACCAACAACAAATGGCATAATAAAGTAGCTTATTTTATAAGGTAGAATATACAGAGGAATATAGATAGCAAGTAAATATTGCTCCTCAGATGCTGCCACCCACCTTTTCTCCAGCATCAGATGGACTGCAGATGAATTTCCCCATGGTGCTGCACAGATGCTGCCGACTGACAGAAGCTCCTCCTGGAAAATGGGCTGAGGGAAAGGTGTTTCAATGTTTATTTTTGTTTCTCAATATTCAAAGCTATTTTAATTGTCAGTAAATTTAACTAATTTTCCCCAAACCAAGTCTGTTTTGCAGGTGACAGTAGCTGTTAAGTGACGTCCCTTCCTTCTGTTTGCAGAGTGAAGTAGGAGTTGAACAAGTGGATTAGTGAACATCTATTTGCTAGCCAAAGTTAGCCCACCACACTGCTTCAGAATAAAGGGATTTTCTTCCTTTTCTTTAAAAATACTGAAGTGCAGAGAAACACAACTGTCTCCAGCATTTCAGATACTGCTGCTCCTACGATGGTCACCTGAAATCACAGGCTGGGCTACACAAAGCACAGGCACCAGCAGGACCCAAAAGAGAGCTAAAAATTTTAATAGCAACAGTAATTTCAACAGTGGGGCAAGAGCCCTTCCCCTCTGCAGCTCTCCCTTTAACAACCACAACCACCACCACTGCTGCAGCCAGCCTGGTGACAGCAGATGATCAACTCCAGTGCTGGGACACCTGTCTGGGATCACACAGAGATTGAAAGGACAGTGGAATGACCGGCAGCTGAGGCAAGATGGCTGGCACTGAGCACCTCTGTCCAGGGCTCATTTGTTACAGGAGCTGGGGATTTTCTCTTGGACAGAGCTGACACCTCGGGATGGCCAAGGCCCACACAGGCCCCGGGAGCTCTGTGCCAAGTGGGTGAGAGCACCTTGGGGCCATCATCAGCCTGGCCATCCTCAGCCAGGAGCTGAACAAGGCTGAAATGGTGCTTCAGAGACCATCTCTGCAAATGTGAGCACCTCCATCCTGCATGTCCTTTGCCCCACAGGTGGGCCACAGATGGCAACATGCAGCACTGCAGTACAGCTTGATCCTGGCCTGATCTCTCCAGAGGGACAGGCTGCCATCATTACCCTGCCCAGAGACCTTGAGGGCCTAAGGGACAAACATGCACAGGCAGCAATCTCAGTGGAGACCAGGCCAAACTTCTTCCTGACTGCTGGGAGCTGCCAATAGACAAGAGAGATGTCCTGGAGGGGACCAGCGGAGCTTCAGACGGAATCCACATGTAAATCGCTAAATGGTGCCTAGCTCAGCCACCAGAGGAAGGTCCTGAGTTGGCTGGGCAGAGACAGAAAGTGTTTGTGATATCTTGACTGCATCACTGTACTCTGTTGATAAACCTCCAAGCTTAATTTTGATTTTATCTCAGCCATTTCAGACAGTATCTTAAAGTGTTGAATTATTCTCAGTGTTTATTCTCTGAATGTTTCTATGTACAAAAGTGTTTATGCTTTCTTACCATCAATGGAGATGAGCCAATGTCAAACATTTGACCCGAACTTTATTGAGATTTGGAGAAAGCTACATTTAAAAGCACTCCTCTTCGACGTTAAATTGTATGATAATCCTAACAATATTTATATAATAGTATGGTCAAAAATGTAATCCTTTGTGAAATGGGGTTTAAATGTTAAGTACTCATTCTAAAATTTGGCTATTCCAGCTAATAAACTATCAAATACCGTGTGCGTTGCAAAAAATGAGCTTAGGCTGAATTCCTCTCTGGGCAGGACCCTGCCCTGTGGGGCTGTGTTACTGCAAATGTAACTGTTTGGTGTCCATCTTTGAAAATCTTCACTCTATGTTAGAAATGGCAGTGGATGTCTGATATAAACAGATAGGTTCATCACGTTTCAGTCATCTTCCCATGTCTGAGGCTCATGACCAAATAAAAGGGGGTTCCTGTTCAATGAGCTAGCTGAGATGCAGTGTCAGTATTTAGAAAGGAATCACAGAATTGCAGGAGTTGGAAGGGACCTCTAGGGATTGTTGAATCCAACCCTCCTGCCAAAACAGGTTCCCTACAGCAGACCATACAGGTAGGCATCCAGATGGGTCTTGAATATCTCCAGAGAAGAAGACTCCACAACCTCCCTGGGCAGCCTGTTCCAGTGCTCTGTTACCCACACAGTGAAGAAGTTCTTTCTCATATTGGTGCGGAACTTCCTATGCTGCAATTTGTGGCCATTTCCCCTTGTCCTGTCCCCACATACCACTGAAAAGAGGCTGGCTACGTCCCTCTGCCCCCTGCACTTTAGATATTTATAGACATTGACAAGATCCCCTCTCTGTCTTCTCTTCTCCAGGCTGAACAGACTCAGTTTACCCAGCCTTTCCTCATAAGCGAAATGCTCCAGGCCCTGTATTGTCTTTGTCCCTCTCCTCTGGACTCTTTCAAGGAGATCCCTGTCTTTTCTGTACTGTGGAGTCCAGAACTGGACACAATATAGGGAATGCTTTATCTGAAATCAGTCTTTTAAATCCAGAAATGTTTCAACTTACTTTCCTTCAGATGCTAAATGGTAGAAATCATTATTTGAAGAAGTAATTTCTTGTTTAATTCAGTAATCCCTTATCCATTTGGCTCATTGGGCTTTTTGTGGATTGTTCTGCCTCTGTATAACTTATTAATTTTTAATGCAGTTATGCTTCATTTTGAAAATGTACAATAAAATATGTTTTGTTATAGACAAATCCCACAACTTTGTTTTTCAGCTTTGTACCATGCTTATGATATTAACAAAGACACATACAGCTGCAAAGACACTTTAACCATCAATAGGGATGAGACTGTAAGTTATACCCTTTCATGTTTAAAAATCTAATATCCAAGCAACGATGCAGAAGTATACAGGGTTTGGAGGCACAAAGCATATAAATTGTGATGTTTCCTTTCAAAAGAAACATGGAGGATAATAAAACTCTGCTGTTCCTATTAGAAGGGAGAAAAGATGTATGATTTTATTCCCTCCTGTATATATGGGATACACTTACAGTGCTATTGCACAGCCAGAAGATTTTCTTTGCACTTGAAGGATAAAACTATCCAGGCAGGATTTTGTTCTGAAGCAGGAACTTTAACAAAATATACAGACTGGAAGAAGGGGGATGTATTAAAGTCAACATCAGGGAATAAACTAATTATGTCTGACTGGGTCTTGAATATTTATAATGCTGCTGGTAGCAGCTCCCTTTGGGCCACTTGTTTACAAAGCCTGTTGAATTTATATGCCCTGACAGGACACACAGTTCTGAAAACAACTATGTGCAGAACATCAGATATGGCTGGAATATTTTCAGACAGTAAGACCTCAGACACTAGAGCTGTGTCTTTCTCAAGAGATGACTTCTGGATGCCTTTCCAGCTGAAAGTGTTTAGGACAGATAACTAAAAAGGAAGGTGAAGGAATCTGAAAAATGTGACCAAAGATTTTGACAGAAGTGTTGACCTTTCCTCCCCAAATTATGCCAAGGTTTGTCCTGGAAACAATTTTGGTAAGCAAGGTGCTAATCCTGACAACCTGTCAGACTCCCCTTCATATTTCTGTCACTTTTTTCTCTTCACTGGAACATGATGCAAAAAGCAGCATTTCGCTTCTGAGGGCTGTTACAAAAGCAAGGTTTGCATCAGTCATAATAGCGGAAATGGACTGAAATGAAACTCTGCCTTGGCATGGGATCAAGCATCACAAGTCTGTGACCAGGACTTATGAATGATTGCCCACCTCACGGGCAAGTGATATCCTTTTCCTATGCTACTGCTATCTATAAAGTAAATTACCAACAGATCTTTCCGTGTGGCCTTTTAGAAGCAGGGAAATCAAGCAGGAAAACAAGTTAAAAGTTGTTTTGAAAAAATAATTTTGAAAAATGTAGTTGCAGCACAGCTGTACAACAGATTCAATAGACATGAGATTGAGCAGCCAGAAAACTCTTTTATCCATTGCTTGTGAAAGAACAGCCAGGCCAGATGCTAAGCAGGGAGGGAGTTGTATGAGTCTGGAGGTAGGGTAGTATTATTTACATGTAATCTCACTAACAGCTTGTGCTGCTCTAAACTTCCGGCAAAGAGGGGTAAATATTCTGGAGTCTTCCAATTTGATTCATGTCGCACAAGTAGTGAATTGAAGGGAAGGGAAGTAGAGCTTCCTCTCACTGCTCCATCATCTCCTCCTCAGCCTGGCCCGGTGGTGGTCCTTGCAGATCTGGGGAGTCAACTTGAGAAGTGCAGTGGCAGGCAGATACAATAACTGGTAATGGGCACAGAAAAGCAGTAGAGAGAAACTGTCTTAGAGCAAAGAAAGAGTGGTGAGGGGGCATGGGGAGCGATCAGCTGTCTGGTGTGCTGTTGGGGTGACAAGGCAACAGGCCACTGCTGATCATATGCACATGCAACCCCAGAGCTGTGTAGGTGTAAGAATCAGGGACTGACTGCAGCATAGTGCAAGTTTTTGCTATATTTTTCAAGCACACTCAATATTTATGTACTGTTTTTATACAAATGCCCTTGAAAATGTTAAGATTTTTTTCAAACAGCCTTCAGAGAAAGTGCTCTGTCATTCAAGACTTGTTGCTGGCAATTGCAACTAGACGCTTCAATGGAAAAAAGACAATACTCTGTCCTTCCTTGGACTAAAAAGTAGCAGAAGTCATAAGATCTTAGACTAATTTTGTTTTTGTGAAGCTTAAAAAGAGGACAAAGTTGGAAAATCTGACATGAATGAATCTCTGTTGCATTGCAAAAGTAGCATGCTAATTCCTGTTCTTGGAAGAAGGTTCATGGAACACACTAACAAAGAAAGAAATAATTTACTACTTTACAGCGTTAAAATGTCTGCTTATTCCTTTTATGATTCATCAAGATAGCTCAATAAACAAAGCTATTTTACCAGCCTAAGGCTCAGGCCCATCTAAACTTAGTACACCAAAGACTCATATGAACAGCGGGGAAAAACCTGAATCAAGAAACCAATAGTCATTTTTAAAAGTGATCTTCAGTAGAGAAGAATAGGTACACAGCACAGATATGATATGAAAGACTTCTGGGGTTAGCACTTTTTCCTTCATGCTTTATCAATGCCACATCACATTTAAATTCTACTAAGGGAGGAATGAGAAATGGTTTACATCCAATATGAATTCAGGTCAACACAATTAGACGATCATGCTAGGTAAGGAAATGACCCCAAACCTTTTTGTTTTATCTGTATGGAGCGCTCTTCACTTCTTGGATTTTCCTGACAATTGAATATCACCTCTTGACTGCTGTATAAGGCTGAGGATGCATCTTTTTGGTAAGAAAATCTAACTAATTGGAAATCACCACTTTGATAGTTCAGTATGTTTCTGACTTTTAAGAAATAATTTTGCATTTTTTTTATAGGGCACAGATGCAAAATGGATATGAAAAAAACAAAATCATAGTCATTACTTACTGTATCTGTTTGGGGAGCTATAAAGGGAAGAACGATACACATCTGGATGTGACAAGCAGAAACAGCAAAGACATAATGTATCTCAATTACCTGTGTAAGGTAATGTGCCAACAGGAAAAAAAAAAAAGACTCCTCTGCATTTCACTGCAAGTGGGAGATTAGCATTTCTCATGACTGGGTGTGAAATCCCACAATCATCCAAGAGCTAGGGTTTGTTCTCTCCAATTGTGCTTTCTTGCATAGCACTAAAGAGCAGTTAAGGTAGAAGGCATCACAGGTGATAAAGATCCTGTTGTATCTGATTTGGAGGCGGATGCCTAAGTGCGCAGGGCTGTTATCATTTGAATCGTCAGCTCTGGCTGATGGTAGTAGTGCAGAAGCAGCACATCAATTTGGAGTATTAGCAGAAACTCCAGCTAATATATAGGAATAGGATATAGCCCACACATTCACTCAAGAAGGATCATACATTTCCAGATTTGGATGAGAAAGCTTGCATCATTTTCTTATTCCTGTTGTTTTGTCAGCCTTATTCTCCAAAATTTCCAGCCTGTCACCTCTGCATAAAAATCACACAATTATTTATTCCAACCATGCATTTCAAATGCATCTTGGCTGCTAGCGTTAAAACAAGAAATTTCTTATTCTGCTCAAGATTTATCCCTTCCCAAAAAGAAAAATGACATTATATTTCACCAGTTATTCCAGTCGAAGAAATCAAGCAGAACATGTGGAACTGTTATGCTTTCTGAAACATGTTAACTATAGCTGTATTCTGGAGTATGTTTCACAAACTGCGCAGGCAAGCTCCTGTATGCTCTTTAGAGAAAAATAGGCAGAGAATTGCTTGCTCCTGAACCACAAAGCATGAATGCAGTCCTTATTTTCTCTCTCATTTTGCATCCCTGGGGTAAAAGGAAACTCTTCAATTCATTGTTGAAGTGTGCAAGATGTTTGTTTACTTTGATCAGATGAAAAAGTGATATTTCAAAAACGTGTACCCACATATTCCATTTTCATAGAGTTTCTGATGCTGAAAGAGTATGGTTTGGGGTATAAAGCAAATCATTTGCTTTCTGCTTAGCTATTTATCACTTATATGCAACGTCTCATTACTAAATTTCTTGAACCAACCAAGTGTTTATAACTGCTTTTATTTAAAACTGCTCTTCAGAGTCCTCAGTATAGCACACAAATATGTTATGGCTATGTGAGTATGTGAGTATGTGAGTATGTGAGTACTTTAATACATTCATTCTTGAATGTTATTATGAGATGAGTGTTTTAAATATGTATTTTCTTTCATCTTCTTCAGCTGGGTCAGTAGTAATTTGCAGTTTATTCTCTAGGGAGTATTACATGACCTACAGAGATAAGACTTAGTGAAGTTAATTGCCATTCTAAATGCAATACATTTAAAAATCTTTTTTTGTGTTTTCATATGGAAAAAATAACAGAAGCTTAATGTACTGGGTTCAGATGGGATGGAATTAAGTTTCTTCATAGCAGCTCATATTGTGTTGTGATTTAGATTTGCTGACCAATGTTTGCAGTCTCAAGGACTTACCTGTTTCTCACACTGCCCCATCAGCGAGGAGGCTGGAGCTGGGCAAGAAGTTGCAAGGGGACACAGCCAGGACAGCTGGCACAAAATGACAAAGGGATATTCCATACAATACAACGTTATACTCAGCAACAAAATCGAGGGGGGAAAGAAGTAAGGGTGGACATTTTGAGCCTTTTTAAGCTTTTTGCTTTCCTAAATAAACCACCACATGTGATGAGCCCTGCATTCCTGGAAATGGCCTGCCAATGGGAAGTAGTAAATTAATTTCTTGTTTTGCTTTGCTTGTGAGCACAGCTTTTGCTTTATCTACTAAGCTGTCTTTATCTCAACCCACAAGTTTTCTCACTTTCACTCTTCTGATTCTCTCCCCATCCCACTGTGGGAGGAGTGGCTGCTTAGCGCTGAGCTGTCTGCTGGGAGTAACCCACAACACTTGGCAATTCCAGACACTGTTAAAATGTAAAACTTCACTTAAAATTTCAAAGTGCCTCCATGAATTTAGACACAAACTATCTGTCTGAGGGACTGAATTTCAATGTTGTCACATACCTTATTTTACTTAGTATGTTTGGTTATAAAGATTACCCAGATATACAAGGAGGACGAAATCATCTGTGAAATGAATGTAAGAAACTGTGGCAATATTTCAAGGTCAAGTTTATTGTACTTTGTAAATCTACTATACCTCAAACAAGTTGCACTTTTTTCTTGTATGTTGTCTTTGTTTTCCTCAGTCTCTGGTTATTATATCACATAGTACTTTAATATTCGCATAAATGGAATTTTATACAGTTGTGAAGAAAATCATAGAAAGAAGGTGCCTTCTACCTGATGAGGTAAAGACATATACTTACAAAATGAGCTTTAATTAAAAACAAACCAAAATATGAACAACATCCTATTTTATACTTGAAATCAAGCTTCTCATAGGTGTTATAAGTAAGACACTTCTTTCTTCATCCACTTGTTTTCAGTGGGTGAAATATAGTCAAATGAACATGTCAGAGTACAAGAGGTGAGTTATTACTTGGTATCATATGGGAGCTGCAGCTAGTAAATAACTTCATTCTCTCCTGTGAGTTATATTATCTTCCCGACACATGGTTAGATTGGTTGTCATAGCCCTAAATATCTCCTCCTCATTTGTATGCTGTGTAGCTAACATTGCCTGGATTGATTTTTGTTTTGCTGTTTAAACATCAAGTTTAGGCACATTGTATTTTCTTGTCATTCAGTTGCATGCAATTCCATACTAGGAAAAGTCAAGCCTTATGGCAAATCATTGGGAAATCAGAGGAGGTCTCAAAAACACTCTTTCCTTTTCAGTGAGAATGTAGTACTGTTTCAGTGGAAATTCCTGAAGCATGAATGTGCTATTATTTTCCCAAAGGCCAGTTCTGTTTTGACAGAAGAGGCTATAATTAAGCTGTAAGGGATTTTTCTCTCTGTAATATTTTAGAGAATTTTTAAAAGTATCTTTGACACTTGTGCACCTCCTGCCATTGTAATGTACATATGCACTCAACTAGTATGCTAGATAAACATCTGGTAAGAATATTTCTGTGTTTTGCATCTATCTAAAATAGATCAAGAGTATCTGCAAAAAGCAGTGTGGAAAGAACTGCTTGTTCAAAGCAGTTGACCAGAAAAGACGTAGACCCATAAGACTGACCACTTAGTTCAGTCCCCAAAGTGAAGAATAACCATCTCCACCCTCACCAGTGCATGCAGCATGGATAACAAACAAAAGGAGCTGGAAGCCATTGTAAAGCAGCCTAACTATGACCTCATTGCTATTACTGAAACATGGTGGGACCAATCCCATGACTGGAGTACTGGGATTGATGGCTACAAGCTCTTCAGAAGGGATAGACAAGGAAGAAAGGGTGGTGGCATAGCTCTCTATATTAAAGAGTGTTTTGATGTTGAAGAGCTTGAGGTTGGAAAGAATAAAGTTGAATGTCTACGGATAAGAATCAGGGGGATGGTCTGCAGGGGTGACATCTTGGTGAGGGTCTGTTATAGACCACCTAATCAGGATGAAGAGATGGATGAGGCATTCTACGAGCAACTGGTAGAAGTTGCACGATCGCCAGCACTCATTCTCATGGGGGACTTCAACTTCCCTGATATATGCTGGAAATATAATACTGCACAGAGGAAGCAGTCCATGAGATTTCTTGAGTGTGTGGAAGATAGCTTCCTGACACAGCTGGTACAAGAACCTACCAGGGGAGGTGCCCTGCTAGACCTGCTCTTCGCTAACAGAGAAGGACTAGTAGGAGATGTGAAGGTTGGGGAT